>PVHX01000363.1:0-244007 GCA_004024805.1 Geosciurus inauris | reverse complement strand
ATTTAAGTATTTTTAAGAGCAACTGTCATTCATGTGAATTATATATATACAATTATAGATTAACTTTAGATCCTAATCCTCACATAAAAAAATGTTTTGTACCTTTCAGATGGGTGTGGTGGTGCATGCTTATACTCCCAGAAATTCTGGAGGCTGAGGCAGGAGGATCTCAAGTTTGAGGCCAGCCTCAGCAATTTAGCAAGACCCTCAACAACTTAGACACTGTCTTAAAATTAAAAAGGGCTAGGCATGTGGTGCAGTGATTAAGTCACCCTGGGTTCAATCTCCATTACAAAAAAAAAAAAAGTCTTGTATTTTCCAAATGAAATGGGATTGTTTGAAAAAAATATCATAATTGTAAAGTTACAAGATCAGTATCACAGTGCAAATATCAGTTCTCAATACAATAAATGCTTGTATTTATTGTAAATGTTGATTTACAACGTTTGTAAATGTTGATTTGATTTTAATAATAATGGTAATCATTTTTAAAAATATTTTATTTAGTTGTAGATGGACACAATACCTTTATTTATTTATTTATTTATATTTATGTGGTGCTGAGGATGGAACCCAGTGTTTCACACATGCTAGGCAAGCACTCTACCACTGAGCTTGTAGCCCCAGCCCCACGGTAATCATTTTTATTCATTCATTCAATGAATGTTTCCCTAGTGATTACTATGTGTGCTAAGGATTTATGGAACACATAAAGCTACTTAATCCACAGTCACATAATACCTTACCTTCCAAAAATCAGTTGTGCTGCGAATAGACTTAAAGTTGGTTCTTTCATCACCAGATACAGAAGTGTCCAAAAACAGAGATGCCATAACCTTGTTTAAGTAATACATGTGTGGGTTTACCATCCCAAAAGTCACTAAAGAGAAGAATTTGTTTAAAAACTTATGCTTAAAAACTCAGAATTTAAAATGTTACAATTTGTTCTCAATTTTCTTTTAAAAATTTCACTTGTTTTGTCTAATTATAAAAGTATTAATTTAAAAAAATCTAAAATAGAAATATTCAAGGCAGAAAGAAGTTTCTTACAATCCACCACTAGAGTTAAGTTGGACACAGATTCGTTGGATTTCATGCATACACACTTGTACAGAAAATAATTTCACCTTTATAAAAATGAGGTCAAAGCCTATCCACTATTCTGCAAGTTGGCTTTTCCTCCATGTTGAGAATAGGCAATAAAGTATTGTTAGCAGTTAAGGCTAAGGACTTTGAAATCGGTCAGGTAAGCATTTGAGTCCCATTGGAGGGACTGTCCTGCTTCTTAGTTTTGTTGGGAGAGATTAAATGATGCTAGAACATTTAAAACCACCTTTTGGCACATAGTAAGATTTTAAAAATATATTAGCTAATATTCTTTCTATCTTGGGGGTTGGTGAGTTTTAGAGTGGAATATAGACTAAATATGTCTTTGCAGGTTTTTGCCAGCTCTTAATTTTGTTTGTTTTGTGGTGCTAGAGGTAGAATCCAGAACCCTGTGTATGCTAGGCAAGCACATTCCTAGTCCCAGAAGCCCTTAATTTTTAAAAATCAAGTATCTTCAACATCATTCCATGGCACACGTAAGCCTACAACAGCCTCTCTAATAGTTGCATTTATTTCACAATGTTAAATTCCCTTATTGGGAGAGATTGTTTGTTTTCAATTTTTCTTTAAAGAAAAGTTAAAAATATCTTAGTGGGCCAGGTGTCACGGCCGCACCTGTAATCTCAGTGACTCAGGAAGCTGAGGCAGGTGGATTCTAAGTTTGGAGCCAGCCTGGGAAACTTAGTGAGACTTTGTCTCAAAATAAAAATTAAAAAGGCTGGGAGTGTGTGTGTATAATCTTTTTTTTTTTTTTTAATTTTTTTTAGATGTAGATGGACACAGTATCTTTATTTATTTATTTTATATGGTGCTGAGGATCGAACCCAGTGCCTCACACATGCGAGGCAGGCGCTCTACCACGGAGCCACAACCCCAGCCCCTGTGTGTATAATCTTAGTGGAATCATTTTTTCCCCATTTTCTAAATGTTCTGTAATAGCATGTATTGTTTTTTGCAACTAAACTTTTATAAACGTTATAAACTTCATTATAAAGTTGACTACAGTTGTATTTAATTAAGCTCTGACTCAAACTTTCCCTTGCAACACCAATTAATTAATTAGTATACTATTGACAGTGTGCAGTACATAACAGCATTAGATAAATCTTGTGAGCTTAGAGCTACTGATGTTGGGTGCCCTAAAGACAAAACGCTTTTTTATTTGTACTGGAGATTGAACTCAGAGGCACTCGACCACCCACCTAGCCACATCCCCAGCCCTATTTTGTGTTTTATGTAGTGACAGGGTCTCACTGAGTTGCTTAGCGCCTCGCTGCTGCTGAGGCTGGCTTTGAACTCGCTATTCTACTGTCTCAGCCTCCCTAAGTGCTGGGATTACAGGCTTGCGCCACCTTGCCCGGCTTATGTAAGCGTCTTATTACATTTGTGACCTTAAAAAAAAGTGACAAAGTTTTGTCCCTTAAAAACTAGAAATAGTGGGGCTGGGAATGTAGCTCAGCGGTACAGCGCTTGCCTCGCATGCGTGAGGCCCTGGGTTCGATCCTTAGTACCACATACAAAGCAGTAAAATAAAGACATTGTGTCCATCTACAACTAAAACAAACAAAAAAAAATTAAAAAAAAAACAACTAGAAATAGTATCAGTAATAGGATAATAATGTCTAAAACGTGTCAGGTTTTGAGAAGTTTTGTGACAACCTATGATTTTATAATCTTATTTTTCATCTCATTTAACTTCTAGTTCAATCAGTATCTGTGTACATCTGCGTACTTACATATACATAGGTTTATTAAAAAAATAAAGTAGAGTAACAACTCCTGAAGTGTGGTTCTAATTTCTACTTCCTTTCTGTAATACAGTTTAGGCTTCGGAGTCCCTGTGAGAAAAAACAAATTTCTTTATTATGCCATATATAACATATATAGGTAACAATGATGGGAAAAAAACTATTTTTTAGTTGTTGCACTGTGTGAAGGAAAGCTGTAATGGTTTCTGATTATTTTTTTTAAAAAATCCTCATTTTTATGGGGCAGGGATAACTATCAAATTTTCCTGTTGGGGTAAATGGGTAGTCATTTTATGACTATTATTTTCATAGGTTTTATAACACGGTTGTTTCCTCACCAGTCCTGTCTTTAAAGAGTAAAATACAAAAACCCCACAAAACTCCCTATTCAGTCCCTGATCGCTTTGTCCACCCGTCAATACTGACTCTGACAGAGGCAGGCTTCCGCAGCGGGTGGGGAGGGGGTGTCGGGGTGGAAATGTGTCTGGGCCACGGCTCCCCAAGCACTTCGGAGACCTGACCAGCGACCGTCATTGCAGAGCCGCAGAAGCGCCCAGTTAACGAGCCTCGCAAGGCGCGACTGCCAGGTCTTCTCAGGGATTCCTTTTTCCCATCTGTGAAATGGAAATCCGCTTCTCTAAAGGAGGGTGTGAGGGCTAAAAGTGCGGCGTTCATCTCTCTCCTACGAGAAGAGATCTAGGGCTAAAGAGGGCCTTTCTGGGCATTTGAAATTGCCAAACAGGCCCTAAACATATCCCTCACCTCCCCGGTGCCACCGGGACGCCTCCGGCATGGCGGACCCGAATTACACTGCCAGTTCTTCGACCCGGGTTTGTCGCGCCTGCGCTATACCCACGGCGTGCACTACCTAGCTCATGCGCCTGCGCGAGCCCCGCTTCCTCAGGGGGCAAGCTACTGGACAAATTGCAAGTGCGCCGGCGCAGTGGCGACGTGAGCCTTCGCTTTTCCCGAGGCGTGCAAAGGGTCCCTAGTGTCCTCTGCTGCGGAAGGTTGCTCCTTGTCTGGGAGCAGAAGGGAAATAAATCTTGCTCCCATAAACAATAACAAAAAATGGCAAAAAAAGATTGTAGTTGATTTCTTCCCCTTGTGGTAGCTTCAGTTTGTCTTGTTCTTCCTGGATTTGTTAGAAAATGATATCAATAAAACCACAAAAACAAACCACCTCATCTAGAAATTCTAAGTGTACTCACAATTAACTTTAAATATATACAGTTTGGCTCATATTTTGACTTACAAAGACACAGACTATTAATATTAACTTACTGACAGGAGTCAGGTCATAGCAGTAAGACCTCAGCCAAAAGTTGTCTTTCATGTTTTCCAGTAATAGTTTTTTTCTCTTTGTAATGAAAGTAGATTTTATTCTGATTACAAAAACATGAAAAAGTAATACACATTCATTATTTTTAAAAGATTAAACAATAGGAAAACGAATATGAAAAATGTTAAAATCATCTGTTCTCTCTTTACCGAGGAACCTATTTACCCAAACTTTTTCTTTGCCTGTACACACTTTACAAAAGCAGGTTCACTCTATACATGTTTTATAACCTTATTTTTAAAACTTAATATATCATAGATATTTTGCACTCTATGGGATTAAAAGGGAAATTACTGAGTAATATACATGCACGTACAATGATTCACTTTGTCTAAATATCCTATATATTTTAAAAAGTAGATACAAATATAAATCCTTATCCAGATACAGATATGTGATTTATTTGTGCAGAAAATGATCTGGTAGATTACAAACCAAAATTTTAATAGCAGGGAATGAAATGTAAGGTGGGTTGGGAGGTGAGGTGTGAGTAAAGGAAATGTAAAATTTTTTTGCTTTATTCTGTATATATCTACATTATCCTCAAAATGTATGTGCTGCTTTAGAAATTAATACAAGTATACATAATTGATACTGTTTTTTACCAATTAGTATTATTTATGTGATTTCGTTCGTTTGTTGTACCGGGGATCAAACCCAGGGCTTCCTGCATGCCAGGCAAGTGTAGTACCACTGAGCTACATGCCAGTCCCTATGTGATCATTTAAAATTATTCTATGTGATCTTATTGTATAACTATATTATAGCATTTAATCAATTGTCTATTTACTAGTTTTTAGGCTGTTCCCAATCTTTTGGTAGTATATAAAATGTTGATACGGTATGTTTGCATGCTTTCTATATTGTCTTTTCAGCCCTCAATATTATCATTTTACTATTTTTTTCACCCACCAGCCAATAATATTTTGTTTTGTTTGTTTGGTATTGGGGATTGAACCCAAGGGCCCTTTTCTACATCTACATCCTCAGCCCTTTGTATTTTTGTTTTGAGACCCAGGTCTTATTAAGTTGCTCAAGATGAACTTGAATTTGTGATCCTCCTGTCTCAGCTTTCTGAGTAGCTGGGATTATAGACCTGTGCCATCACACCTTGGTCCTAGGGTTATTTTGGGATGATCAGCACTCTGCTACTATGGCTTCCTTTCCTCAAAATTACTAATGTGGAATGGTATGCCAGAGTCTTATTGTTAACAGATGTTAGATCTGTGGTATAAGAAACAATCACTACTAACATATTTTGCACTAAAATAAAACAACAACTTTTTATATAGTTTTTTTATATAGTTTTAAGTGTCTCCCTATGCAATAAAAAGACATCATTATCAGCTGGGCACGGTGGCGCATGCCTGTAATCCCAGCACTTTGGGAGGCTGAGACAGGAGAATCACGAGTTCAAAGCCAGCCTCAGCAACAGCGAGGCGCTAAGCAACTCAGTGAGACCCTGTCTCCACATAAAACACAAAATAGGGCTGTGGCTGTGGCTCAGTGGTAGAGTGCCCCTGAGTTCAATCACCAGTACAAAAAAGAAAAAGAAAAAAAGGAGAAAAAAAAGACACCATTATCATCAGATGCTTGGTTAGAGCAGTGATTAGCTCTCTTTCCTACTCTTTATGGATTTGATCATTTCACAGTTAACACCACAAAGGAAGTCCTGTAAGACTGAAAGATGAAGGATGAACTGTGGATTTTTTTTCTCCACTGTTTGTTTTTTTCCACTGTTAGTATTTATGAATTTATTATGGAATATAGCAAAATGATGACTCAACCAGGAAGCCTTTGCTCTCCCAACTTCACAGGATTGGGAAAAAGGAGGAAAATATGCTGATGAGTTGAAAATGATTTGGGATTTGCTGCTAGCAGAACACAGTTACTGGTAAAGAGAGAGCAAATGATATCAGATAATAAAAATAGAGTCAAACTGAGCTTTTAAAATTGATAATAAGTTTCTCTTAGTGATAAGAAAAATATAAATATTAGGTTAAGATATTAAAGTTTCTTTCAAACTCTCAATGATAGATATCAAATGTTGCTATGGTTATTATCTACTGTGAGATGCGTAAAGCTTAGACCTCATCTATCTTGATTCCTGGTGCATCTTCAAAGCCTAGAAGATAGTAGGAAATCAGTAAATAGCTATTGAATGAATAAATGAATATTAAACACTCATGACTCATTAGCCTTCTGAAAATATTGTAAAACATTTAACAAATTAAATCATTAGGTTCAGTATTAATAAGAAGGAACTTCAAGGGTGGAGGAGTACATTCTAGTATCTGTTTTACACTTGACAAAAAGAGCACTGACTATTCCCTGGTCTCAAATTAAGCACTCTGAAATATCTACCCATGTTCAGTTGTCGTCTGTTGAAAAGTCATAGGCTGGACTGTCTCCAGGTAATTATTGGTGTGTTGTCACTAGTAAAATCCTAAAAGAATGGTCTAACACTCTACTTTTCCCTCAGCATAGATGCAATCTAAGGCAAATTAAATCATACTATATAAACTGATGGTGGTCTTCAGTCTAAGGTGACTTTTAAAAATTATTCCTCTGACTTAACACATTGAAAAATGATTTACTTATAATTTATTTTTAAAATACTACTCAATTTTTTTTTTTGGTACCAGGGATTGAACTCAGGGATACTCGACCACTGAGCCACATCCTCAGCCCTATTTTGTGTTTTATGTAGAGACAGGGTCTCACTGAGTTGCTTAGTGCCTCGCTGTTGCTGAGGCTGGCTTTGAACTTGCAGTTCTCCAGTCTCAGCCTCCCAAAGTGCTGGGATTACAGGCACATGCCACCGTGCCCGAATCAATTTATTTATTTATTTGTTTGTTTTTTGGTATCGGGGATTGAACTCCGGTACTCGACCACTGAACTACTTCCCCAGCCTTGTTTTGTGTTTTATGTAGAGACAGGGTCTCACTGAGTTGCTTAGCGTTCACTGTTGCAGAGGCTGGCTTTGAACTCACGATTCTCCTGTCTCAGCCTCCCAAAGTGCTGGGATTACCAGCATGCGCCACCGTGCCCAGCTCAAATAATTTATTTTTAAAATATTATTCTGAAATTGAACGATTTGGGTTTCTATTTTATTTTTTCAAGATAACTGCTTAGGGGCTGGGGTTGTGGTGCAGTGGTAGCGTGCTCGCCTAGCACGCGGGAGGCACTGGGTTCGATCCTCAGCACCACATAAAAATAAAATAAAGATATTCTGTCCACCTATAACTAAAAAATAAATATTTAAAAAAAAAAGATAACTGCTTATTCACCACTTCAATTTATACCTAAGTCTTTAGTGGTTTATTTAGGATATTTACATCTAGCCCAACTGATGGCATTAATATTAAATAAAAGCTGTGAACTTGATATCAAATAATCTAAGTATAAAGGTCTCCTTACACATTAAATACACAAATTATATGTAATCACATCCTCAAAGAATCCAGAAATATAGACCCACTCCCCCCACTGATGCATTATTCTGTATTCCAGTGTGTTGGGTTATAAACATACCAAATATATACGTGATATAGACTGGGTATATTGTATTGAATATCAATTCAGCAACTGTTGTACAAATTAGAAGTTACAATTATAACTATTGATGTTTCTAATTCCAAATTATTTGCATAAGAATGATCATCAAAAGTATCAAATTAGCAGGGCAAAATATTGTAAGCCTGTAAATCCAGCAACTCTAGAGACTGAGACAGGAGATTCCAGCCCAGTCCAGGCAATTTAGCAAGATCATGTCTCAAAATAAAAAATAAAATGGGATGGAGATGGGCGCTCATTGGTAGAGTGCCCTGAGTTGAATCCTCTGGTATAGCGCACTCACAAAATACACACACAAAAGTATCAAATTAGAGACCCACTTGTGACTTTCAGTAAATTTTACAAAGTTGGTTAAGATGATACACACTGCAGTTGGTGTTGTTTAGAGACAGCATACATCATGATTTTTTTAGACTGAATTCTCACTAAAGCAGGGTGTTCTTGTTATGTTGGCAGACAGATAAGGAATTGTTAGAAAAAAAGGTGTGAAAAAAAATCAAGTCTGTCTCTCCAAACCTTATTCCAAAACCCCAATACTAGCTAGTTATAAATCTCTCTCAGTACTTATTGTAGAGAGACCATCCTGGGTAAAAAGCAAAACAAAAAACAAAAAACAAAACTACATGGTCAAGTTATTCTCACATAACTGCATGGCAGAGCTCATCCTAGGACAAAAGTTATTTAAGTATTCAAAAGAAGAATCATGACCTTGAGTCAACCAGTGTGGTCATGGGATGAATGATGTCCAAGAGTTGGAAGAGTGTGGGCCATGATTCCTCCAAAAAAGGCTGAAAGTCAGAGACCAAGGAGAGACGGGCAGCTTTGGGGACTGTTAAGTGATAGAGCTGCATCAGTCAGCTTGCTGCACGTTAGAGAACAGCTTGATTTTGTTAGGTCAGTTCCTTCCCCACATCTGTGCAAGCCTGGATGGTCCATTTCTCTTGCCTGCAGGGTAGTCCAAGGAACTAAACAAGTCGTTTCTCTTCTTTGTAGCTTGGGAAAGCCTACTGCTCTAGTCCTAGGCACCTGCCACTCCCTGTCCCATCAAAATGTGCTCTTCAAGTTCTTTATACATACAAACTGAATAACGCAAGATAGGTGCTCAGTATACATTTTCCTTCTCCTTTTTCATTACTGTAGTCAAATTAGTGATGAAAATGCACCCTTATTTCTCCTAGAAGGAGTATTTTGATTTTCATAGATACAAAATCCATGAATCAAAGTAACCAGACAGGCTGTTGGAATTTTAGGCATCAACTCTTATGATTGTCTACTTTGTAAGTCTTTCAGATTAGCTAATGCTTCTTCAGTACTCCTTTAGGCCAGGCCCTCTACAAAGTGCTTTATATTGAGTATCTCATTTATTCCAGCAACCTATGAGACACTAACATTATCCTCATTATATAGGCTGAGAAAAGTTGTGCTCTTGGAAATTGAGACTTTCCCAAGAGCATCAAGCCAGTAAGTAATGGAGCTAAGGCATCTGCTCCAGGGCCTATGCCTTAATCCTGTGCCATGTTCTGGGTTGGCCCTTGATGTGAATGAAAGGACTGCACCAGCTGTCTGATCTCAACATGTTTATTCTTTCCAGGGACCTGAGGCCAAATATGGGTCCCTCATGTAAGGTCATTGTATTAGGTAAAATAACACATCTCTCCCCAAAGTGTCCATATCCTAATATCCAGAATCTATGAATATACTATCTTAGATAGCATGTTAGTCAGCTTTCCTTTACTGTAACAAACACTGGAGATAAATCATCTTAAAAAGAGGGAAGATTTGTTTTGGCTTAGTTTTGGAGGTTTTAGCCCATGATCAATTAGTCTTTTTCATTTTGGTCCTCGGGTGAAGCAGCACATTGTGGTAGGAAATTGCTCACCTCATTGTGGTCAGAAAAAGAGAGAGTATGAGACTGAAATCTCACAATCCCCTTTAAGGACCTGCCCCACAGTGACCTAAAACATTCCATGAGGCTCCATCTCTTAAAATTTCCACCACCTCCCAAGTACTCATGTATGGGGGCCACATTTTTAACACATGGCTCTTTGGAGGACATTTCAGATCCAAACTAGCACATGGCAAAAAGACTTTGCACATGTAGTTAAGGTTATAGACCTTAAAATGGGAGAGGGTTGTTATCCTGGATTATCTGAGTGGGTCCAATCTAATCACAAGTCTTTAAAAAGTAGAAATGGAAGGTAGATGCACCAGAGAGAGGAGAGAAAAAAAAGGAAGAGAGATTTGAAGTATGAGAAGGATTCAACCCATTTCCTGACTTTGAAAGTGAAGAAGGAAGTGGGGAATCTCAGTCTTAAAACCACAAGGAACTGAATTTTGCCAAGCACCTCAATGAGCAAAGAAACATCCTTTTTCCTAAGCTGCCAGAAAGGAACAAAGGCCTACCAACATCACCTTAATTACAACCCAATGAGATTCGTGTCTGGCTTTCAACATAGAGAAATACAGATGATAAATGTATATTTTAAGCCACCAAGTTTGTGCTGGTTTCGTATAGTAGCAATAGAAAACTGATACAATCGGTTAGTTTCTTTATTCAAGTTAAACTTAAATTTAAATTTTCCTGATGTCTTGTTATGAAGGGACATGCACAAAATTTTCTGACTCCTTCTAGTTTTCTTCTTACATGGAAAGAAAAGCAAAATTGCATGCCACCTTGTAGGCTATGAGGCAAATCCAGATCATTCTCTGTGGTTGGAGCCTTAACCCAGGGCCAGTGAACACAGTGTCACCCTGGTGTGAAATCAAAACTCCATGGTTTGTCTAGAACTGGACTAACTAGCTGTGAACATGGAGAAACAATCTGCCAATGACTTATTTTCTACTGTTTGTCCCTGTGCAGTGCCATTAGAGAAATGAGAGGGTGAAATAAAGGACATTTTTATGATTGAAAAAGATCTCTAGATTAATGTGCAGTAGTAATTACATATGGCATTTCATTTCAGAATAAAAATACTTTCCCTAAACTAAAGAATATCCCTAGAGTGGCTGGAGTTGTGGCTCAGTGGCAGAGCACTTGCCTAGCACATGTGAGGCATTGGGTTCGATCTTCAGCACCACATAAAAATAAATAAATAAAATAAAGGTTGTTTGTTCACATACACCTAAAAAATAAAATTATAAAAAAGAATATTCCTAGGTTGGTTTATTCTTAATTGTGAGCAGTAATTTTCTAAAATTCAACTTTCTATTTGATAAATGAATAAAATACTTTTCCATATTTTCAGTAGAAAATGTTTAAAAATAAACAAATGAAGCAAACAAAATGTAATTAAAATGTATTTAATGAAACATGGTAATTTTCACATTTTATTTCTTTTAATACTGTTTCTTAAATATATTCAGCCTCAGCTGAGCATGATGGCACACACCTGTAATCCCAGCACTTTGGGAGGCTGAGACAGGAGAATCGCGAGTTCAAAGCCAGCCTCAGCAATGCAGAGGCGCTAAGCAACACAGTGAGACGCTGTCTCTACATAAAACACAAAAGTGGGCTGGGGATGTGGCTCAGTGGTCGAGTACCCCTGAGTTCAAGCCCTGGTACAAAAGAAAAAAAAAAAAAAATATATATATATATATATATATATATATATATATATGTTCAGCCTCTACATTTTCCTTGTTTTATCTGGCAAGTCTGTGTCTCAGATTTATGCTTATTATTCCTTTTTCCCTTTATACAGATGACATAGCATCTTAAGCCTTCTCTGGTAGAGGGAAGGGGCATGTGCCTACTGGCTTGTGTTTATGGGAGTGTGGGTCTTCTGATGGAGAAGGTTGGCTGCCTCATTGATGCCATGCACCAATAAAAGCTAGGTTACCCAATGTGCCAGTGAGGGAAAGTAATGAAGATATTATCCATCCAACAAATAGTTCTCTACCTCTTCCTAGCATAAATGAGAGTTAGAACAAAAGTCTGTTATAGGCTGAAGTGACATACCTGCAATCCTAGTGATTTAAGAGGCTGAGGCAGGAGGACCACAGTTCGAGGCCAGCCTCAGTAACTTAGTGAGGCCCTCAGCAACTTAGCAAGACTGTGTCTTAAAATAAAAAAATCAAAAGGCCTGGGGATGTAGCTTAGTGGTAAAGTGCCCCTGATTCAATACTCAGTATCTGTCTCCCCACAAAAACATTGTTATGACTAATTTTACCCTAAACAAATAGATTATACAAAACTAAAGTGACCTGACCAGAGTTCTGCACCACAATCTTCTTCTCTGGCTCATGGAATGTGTGGTAACAGCATTTTACATCATCCCAAGATGGTCTGACTTTCTTCTTAGGAAGTGCCAAAATCAACTTGCCCCTGCTCCAGACCAGCCTACTCCATGGCTTCCCAGAAAGAAATCTGGTCTGTCTGGTTCCCAGGTCTAACAGGGTCTGGCACATAGGATATACTTAATAAATAGGAGTGCATGAGTTGTCTGAAACCTAAAGCAGGGTTCTTATCTTCTGTGTCTCTCTTCTCATCTATGAACAAGTCTAAGGTTTATAGTGATGACTGCATAAGTCAAGGGTCCCACATTCCTCCAATCTGATTGCAATTTCCTAAAGACAAGAATTATGTAATATTTCCGTATCTCAATGTTAGCACCTAGCTGTGCCTTTTCTTTACTTAAATTATTTAACAATTACTTTGCATCAAGCCCTCTTCTAAAAACTTTGTGATCGGTCAGGCAGAGTGGTATACAGCTGTAATTCCAGCTACTTGACAGGCTGAGGCAGGAGGGTCACACTATCAAGGCCAGCCTGGGAAATTTAGTAAGAAGCTATCTTAAAATAAAAAGGGCTGGGGCTATAACTCAGTGGTAGAGCACCCCTGGGTTCAAACCCCAGTACCTCAAAAAAAAAAAAAAGACAGTACTTCACACACTGTGCTGTACTATGTTGCCTCACCCTACCAACGTTTGTTGAACAATGGAGGTAAGAGAAAATTTGGCATCGAAAGAGAAAATGGGGAGAGTATTCATATAAAAAGAAATCCATATGACTATCATTTTTCTTTTTTTTTTAATCTTTATTTTTATGTGGTGCTGAGGATCGAACCCAGTGCCTCCCACGTGCTAGGCGAGCACGCTACCACTGCGCCATAACCCCAGCCCATGACTATCATTTTTCTAGATATCCCATGCATAGCTGATGTAGGACAAGTGTTGTCACTATATAAAATATACTGATAAAACCTAAGCTGATTTGAATACTTGAAAAGGATTTTGCTTCTTGGCTAAAAATAAATAAATAAAACTATCAATTTGGTGAGTCATTTTAAGTACTCAAAAATAATCTCAATTTCCATATGTGACTTAAGTCCTTAGTAGGAAATTATACAAACTCACAACTGGTTAGAAGTTCAAAATTAGCCAGGTGGAGTGGTACTCACCTGTAATCCCACCTACTTAGGAGTCTGAGGCAGAAGGTTTGCAAGTTTGAGGCCAGCCTTAGCAACTTAGCAAGATCCTGTCTCAAAATTTAAAAAAATAAAAAGGACTGGGGATATAACTCAGTGATACAGCATCCTTGGGTTCAGTCCCTTCCCAGTACTGAAAAAAAGTTCAAAATTCAGTTATTTTGCTAGACAATTATATTGTTTGCTAAAATTGCTATAACAAAGTACCACAAACTGCATGGCTTAGATAACAAGAATTTATTGTCTCACAGTTATGGAGGTTGGAATCCAAGATCATAGTATAAGTAGGGTTGGTTCCTTCTGAGAGCTGTGAGGGAGGAATTTGTTTCAGGCCATTGTGGATGACCACTGTGTGTCTTCACATCATCTTTCCTTTGTGTGTGTCTGTCTCTGTTTCCAAAATTTCCCCTTTTTATTTTTTGTGGTACTTGGGGTTGAACCCAGGGATGCTCTACCTTGGAGCTATGTTATTTTAAAATTTTGAGACAGGGTCTCACTAAGTTGCCCAGACTGGCCTTGAACTTATGATCCTCCTGCCTTAGTCTCCTGAGTAGCTGGGATTACAGGTGTATGTTACCACTCCTGGCCTCCCCTTTTTTATTAGGACCTTAATCATACTAGGTAGTCATTTTAATAAGATCACATTCTGAGATAGTGGAAATTAGGACTCCAATATATTCTTCTTTGGGGGAGGGGGTACAATTGTAATAACAGAAGACATAGGGGAGGGTAAGATTCTGGGTTTGAATTCTAGTTCTTCTTTTATTTACTGTGAGACTTTGCTGCTTCTTATTTCCTTCCTTTAAATGAGGATAAGATAGGTAGTATCTTCCTCATGCTGTTATGAGGATTAAATGAATTATTCCAGATAACACTTAGAATTCTGGTTGGCATAATACATGTGAAATATTCATTCATTTAAAAAAGAGTCCTCAAATATCTACCACGTTCCAGGCATTGCTTGAGCTGTTTGAAATACAGAAGCAAAGAAAATAGATAAAAATATCTACCTTTATGGAGCTTTTAAACTGGTGGGGAAAGACAATTAAAAAGTATGAACACAGAATATCAGCCAATGGAAGTACTTTGGAGAAAAATCCAGCAAGATAGAACCTAGAGACCATTGGAAGTTGCAATTTGGGAATAAGGGTAAAATTTGAGCAAAGATCTCATAATGGGAGGAGACAGTTAAGCAGTTTTCTGCGGAAAGTTTTTTTTTTTTTTTCCTCGATAGAGGAGGGTTTCTGCACCTCAGCACTCTTGATGTTTGGGCCTGGATAATTCTTTGTTGTGGGGCTGTCCTGTGTATTGTGGGCTGTTTAACAGTATCTTTGGTCTCTACACACTAAATGCTAGCAGTCCTCCTCTCTGCATCCCCCAGCTTTGACAGTCTGATCATCAAAATGTCTCTGGACATCACCACATATCCTCTAGGGGGCAAATTACTCCTGGTTGAGAACTAGTAAGAGAAGAAAAAGTGAAAGCCTGGAGCTAGTTGGAGGCAGAGAAGCGAGGCAGGCAGTTTCGGGGGCGGCGGGGGTGGGTGGGTGGAGTGAGTGGAGGGGGGTGGAGTGGGGTGGGGATCAGAAAGGGGAGGGATGAAGCACATCACCTATGACCTGGAGACCACACTTTAGATAGGAAACCACTTGGGGGTTACAAGCCAAAAGCACAACTTGACCCGTATTTTCAAAAAATCCCTCTGACTGCCTGATTGAGAATTAACTATAGATAAAATGACAGAAATGGACAGCAGGATTGGGAGATTATCATAATAATGCCATTGATTTTCTATATAGTTTAATTTGTTCATTGATTTGCCTAGTTGTTGATGGGGGCAGCTGAGAAATCTGAGCTAAGATGCTCTGGGGAAGAAAAGGCAGTATGGTAATTAAGTCACTTTGAAAGCAAAGGGGTGTGTGGAACAAAGAGGGAATATGTTTTGGTCCAGTTTGTGCACAGAGCCTTGAATACTTTACTGAGAAACTGGAGCTCTAGCCTGTCAGCAACAGGGAGTCTTTGAGCTTGTTCAATGGGAAAACTCGGCATCAGTGTGCAGAATAGAAGTCAGAGTAATTTCAAAAGGTTATGTTCTGAAATAATATGGGTGAGAGACTACAAGAGCTGAGATGTAGGTAGAGGGAGGGTATGAGCACCACATTAGGAAGGAAGCAAAGGGAGATCCTGCCCTAAGGTTTAGACCTTATAATCTTCTTCTTCAGGGTAATTTTGTTTGTAGGGAAGTGCAGACTTTTGTTTCCACTGAGAGGGTTTGGAAACATTTCCAGGATATCCGATATCAAGCCAAAGCAAGCCCACCAAGAGGTTTCAGAAGTGTATTACTTGGGAAAGGGGTGCCTTACAGGAGAGCGTGTTAGCTTTCTCCAGTCTTTTCAAGCAGACTATCAACGGTAGGTGAGAAAAACTGTGCTGAATCCTGGCACAGGGAGAAAGCAGGCCTGCATCCAGAGTTCTTTCAGGATGGTCGTACATCTCCATTTTTAAAGTAAAAATGCCTTAACAGGTTTAGCAGGGCGGTGTAAGTACACCAAACCAGTCCCACTAAATCATAAGCGACACCTGCTTCCTTTAGGTCTTTTTGTACTAAACAGATTTAAGAAACGAATCCACAAAAGACACAAAATACACCTCCTCTCACTCTTTTTATGCCCTGTTGGCTTAAGGCTGTTACAGCTGGGTTCCTCCGGGCAGCGGGCAGAGAAGTTGGCCAGGCTGTGTCCAGGGCGCGGCGCTTGCAGCCAGCGCCGGGCGGGGGAGGGGGAGGGGACCGCCCCGGCCGGGCGGGGCGAGCAGGGCGCACGAGACGCGCAAACGCGCAGCGGTCCCCGCCCGCCGCCGCCCCCGCCCCAGTCTGCTTGGTTCTGCGTCCACCCCGCACTCTGAGCAACCCAGGCGGCTGCGCGACAGTCCTCGCTATGTCTGCAGCCATGAGGGAGAGGTTCGACCGGTTCTTGCACGAGAAGAATTGCATGACTGACCTCTTGGCCAAGTTGGAGGCCAAGACCGGCGTGAACCGGAGCTTCATAGCACTCGGTGGGTGGTTCGGCCCGCCGAGGGTCGCTGCCTCTGCCCTGGCCTTGGAAGTCGCCCTGCACCAGCTGCTGGGGAAGGAAGCGGGGCGAGGGTTCCGCAAAGGCGGTGTCGGTGACAGACGGGGCGAACAGCATCCTTGGGGACAGAGCTGGTCTAGAAAGCCCAGAGCAGCCCAGGCTGCGGGGTCGTGAGCCTTTGCCTGCAGGCCAGGTAGCGGGGCGGGGAGGACGGCGCCTGCTCCCGGGAGCGGGAAAGGGCCAGCGCTGACGTGTCTGTCCCCACTACTGGGCGAGTGTCTCCGTGGATCTGCGCGGGGTTCGCGCGGAGCGCCGAGGCCCTTGCGAGCAGGCTTAGTATCGGAAGCATCTGGTGGTGTACAGACCTTAACCAGAGCTCCGCTGCGGAGGCCGCCTCGGCTTTGGGAGGGCGGGACCGCGAGCAGGTCGGGGAATCCCAGTCTCTCCAGACCCCGCAGAACTGGGCTTCTCACCAGTGCGCAGCGCGGCGGGGCTCTTGCGGGAAGGCAGGCGGGGGTGCCTGGGCCTCCTGCAGCCCTCGCGGGCGCCCGGGGTGCGTATGCGGAGCGGCGGGATCACCCTGAGGCAGGGAGGAAAGGCACAGGGGTAGGGGTTGCCCGGTATCCCTAGAACCGAGGCAGCGCCCCACGGAGGCGCAGGCCCAACCTTCGTGTGGTTTGTTTGTCTCTAATCGAGTCTGGAGCCAAACGCCTAGAATAGGCCAAGTCTTGTCGTTTGGGCGGAGGCTGACCCGCTTCAGCTCCTCTCAGGCCACCCGACCCACTTCTCTCGTCGTGTCTCCCTCAAGGTGTCATCGGGCTGGTGGCCTTGTACCTGGTGTTCGGTTATGGAGCCTCTCTCCTCTGCAACCTAATAGGATTTGGCTACCCAGCTTACATCTCGTAAGTGGCTCACCCTACACCATCCCTTCCTGTCCGCTTCCCTCTCCCCTTTTAAGACTGCTAGTAGAATACTCTAGTAGAATACATACCTACACATCTCTATGTCTTTTGTCTGTCCATCCCCATTTTCCGAGAGAGCAGTAAAAAAGTGCCAGAGCTCATACTGACTGCTTACAGTTACACATTTTGGAGCCTTAACTTGGTTCTTGATCTGGCGACTATAGGAAAGTTATTTTTCATAAGATTATACTGGGAGGGTGGGTACTTTCTCATAAATGCACAAATGGGTGTGTTAGAGTTCAGTCATCTTACTTTTTCTAATGGGGAGATCGCAACAGATGTAGAGAGGGAGCTGATTGCTTTTCCCCAACAATTATTTTCAGGGATATTTCACCACAAGTCTCTGTACATAGACTGCAAAACCCATCAATTAGGATTTCCTTAATAGAGAATTGTTAATTCAGACAACAGGGAGAATTTTAACTTTTTGATTTTATAAAAGGCCAATTATTACCAGCAAACTTGGGAAATGCTTATTCTAACAGACCTTATAAAATGCATCCATAATGTAACTGCTTGATTGTATAAATGACTCATTTTTATAATTAAACTAAATTAAAAATGAATCATAAGGTTGGGAACTAATGAGGTTTTTATTTTATAATGTGTTTATTTTGAAGATGTTCTACACTTCATTATTGCCATTTGTTCAAATAGGAGTTATTCTTCTTCACAAATGCATTTTGTTTTATTCTGTAAGAAAGCTGGTGCCTTTTATCTATATTCAGCTGATTTCTGGAACTTTCTCTATCTGTAGGGATAAAAATAAAGAGAAAAAATTTCAGCTGAGAAGCTAAGACACAGATAACGCATTATTATTACACATTGTGTCTATCATTGGTCAGGCTAGAGTTTTAATATATGACTAGAAGGGAGACAACATTTTAGAAGTAGGTCTGATTTAAACTATTAAACTGCAGTTGCGGGCTGGGGCTATAGCTCAGTGGTAGAGTGCTTACCTAGCATGCGTGAAGCACTGGGTTTGATCCTCAGCACCACATATAAATAATAAATGAATAAAATAAAGATCCATCAACAACTAAAAAAAAAACAACAACAACAACTGCAGTTGCATAAGCAGTTGTTAGTGTATTAGCCTGGTATAGACAGTTACACTGTAGAAAGTCTGGTTTACTTCCAGGATACTGCTTTCTGGTAAAACTAGAGATCCTTAATTTTCAAGTTGAGAAGAGCTTTTATTCTCTCCAGCGTTACCTGCTAATGCACAAACTAGGTTTTTTATATATACCAAGATTTCCTGAAATCAGATCAGTAAAACTGGTTTGGCTTTCAATTAGGTAAAAGATAGAATAATAGCAATTTTCCTTAAAATTTAATCTATTGTTAGATGGTTTATTGGAAGTGTGCAGACAACTCTGATTCAAAATGGCTTGCACATTGCTATGTGTGTGTAATGGACAAAATATTTCTCTTTTTGTTTGTGTTGCTTGCAGTTCTTCTGTGAGTTGTTTTTTTTTTTTGGGTACTAAGGATTGAACTTGATGGCACTCTACCACCAAGCTACATCCTCAGCCCTTTTTATTTTGATTCTTGTATCATTGGTCTGGGGTATGGCCTAAGTTTTCTTTTTTTAATATTTTTATTAGTTGTTGATGGATCTTTTATTTATACATAATAAAATAAAAAGGGTCTCACTAAATTGCTGAGGCTGACCTCAAATTTTATCTTCTTGCCTCAGCCCCCTGAGTTGCTAGTATTATAGGTGTGCTATATGCTAGGCAAGTGCTCTACCATTGAGCCACAACCCCAGGCCTCAGTTTTGTTTTGTTTTTTAATATTTTTATTAGTTGTTGATGGATCTTTATTTTATTTATTTATACGCAGTGCTGAAAATCAAACCCAGTGCCTCACACATGCTAGGCAAGCACTCTACCACTGAGCCACATCCCCAGCCCCAGTTTTTGGGGTTTTAAAGTTTCTTCAAGCTTTTATTATTTTTAAAGGATTCTAATATGCAGTCAGTATTGAGAGCCCCTGATATACAGTGATGGTGATAATCTATGCTTTTTGCATGTGAAAACTGGGTAAGAAGGAGGCTTATTGGGTGAGAGGAATGGCTTACTGACCCTGAGAATAGTCCAGAAGCCTACTTAGGGTTCTTTTGTGCAGGAGAGTCAAGGAAAAGTGGGATTATATGCACAACAAAAGCATACAGACTCTTAGTAAATTTTCAGGCAGTTAGAATCCTTAGTCTAAGCAGCTCTATTCATTGCTTAATCAGTGTGATTATATAATTGTCCAAAAGAAAGTCCTTGAAATGGTGGTTTCTAGAGGCACTCAAACCATTGATGCTTAAAGCATGATCTGTAATCACTTTGTTAGTCAAGCTGGGCTACTGTAACAAAATACCTTTGTCTGGGTGACTTCAAAATTTTTTTTTTTTTACTTATAGGTGGATATAATATTTTTATTTTACTTATTTATTTTTATGTGGTGCTGAGGATCTAACCCAGTGCCTCACATGTGCTAGGCAGATGTTCAACCACTGAGTTATACCCCCAGCCCCAGTCTGGGTGATTTTTAAACAACAAATTATTTGCTTACCACTCTGTACACTGGGAAGTCAAGATCCAGGCTCTAGCTGATTTGGTATTTGTTGAAGGCTTGTTTCCTGTTTCAAAAATGACACCTTCTTGCTGCATCGTCAACTTCTTGCTGCATCGTCACATGGCAGAAGTGGCAAATAGCTTCTTTTATAATTGTACTAATCTCATTCATGAGGGCTGAGCCCTTATGACCTAATCACCTCTTAAAGGCCTTATTTCTTCATATTAGCACATTGGGTATTAGAGTCCAACATATGAATTGAGAGGGAAACCAACATTCAGACCTTAGCAGTTATCTTTTTTTTTTTTTTTTTAATTTTTTTAGTTGTAGATGGACACAATGTCTTTATTGCTTTGTATGTGGTGCTGAGGATCGAACCCAGGGCCTCACGCATGCGAGGCAAGCGCTCTACCGCTGAGCTACAATCCCAGCCCCTTAGCAGTTATCTTTAATTATATTCTCCATGCCTTTTGTAATTCTCATCATGCTCCCCAGCCAGATATTTTTTGTTCTTTTTTAACTTTAATTTTAATTTTTTAGTGCTAGGAATTGAACCCAGGAGTGCTTTATCACTGAGCTACATCTCCAGTCCTTTTTATTTTTTTATTTTGAGACAGGGTCTTGCTAAGTAGCTGAGGGTCTTACTAAATTGCTGAGGCTGTCCTTGAACTTGTGATTGAATTGCTGGGATTACAGGCATGTGCCACTGTACCCAGTTATTTTTAAAAATACGGGTTTGTCTATTTAACAAATATGAAATGCCATCCATACACTTGGCACGGTAGTAGTAGCACTTTAGATGTGGCAGGGAGTATGCTTTCTGTTCTTCTTTATTTTTGGTGGTGGTGAGGATTGAACTCCGATTTTTGCACATGCTAGGTAAGTGCTCTACCGCTGAGCTACACATTCCCAGCCTCTGTCTTGAATAATCTGGGCAAATAGGCAAGAAATAGGTAAATAGTGACAATGTCGTAAGCCTCTCAAAGAAAATGTATAGGGAATTCTGTGGTAGAGGATGACAGGAAGAGTCTCTTTGTTTTTTCTTTTTTTTTGGTACTGGGGATTGAACTCAGGGGTACTTGACCACCAAGCCACATCCCCGCCCTATTTTGTGTTTTATGTAGAGACAGGGTCTCACTGAGTTGCTTAGCGCCTCGCCATTGCTGAGGCTGGCTTTGAACTCGCGATTCTCCTGTCTCAGCCTCCCTAAGTGCTGGGATTACAGGCTTGAGCCACCGCGCCCGGCTAGGAAGACTCTCTTTGGATATTTATCTGAGATACTATTTGAGTTATAAAGGGGTCAGCCAAGGAGAGAGCCAGGCAGAGGAAGTGAAGTGGGCCAAGCCCTGAGGCAGCAGGTCTGTGACTGGGAAGAGTCACTGGAAAGAGGTGTGCCAGTAGGCAGGGCTGGGACAGAGAACCAAGTGCAGTACATTTCATTCCAGATGGTGTAGGGAGTTTGCATTTTTCTTGTTGCCTCTGATGGGTATTAAATAGGAGGTAATGTGATATTATTTGCATTTTAGGTAAGGTAAAATGTAAATGACTGTTGTAATTTCTGGAAGGAGTTGGCAATCCTGTCAAACTTTTTTTTCAGTGCAAGGGATTGAACCCAGGGCTTCATGCATGCTAGGCATGTTGGGGGGTATTGCTGAGCTACACCCCCAGCCCTATCCTGTTAAACTCTTGCCAGAAGTATATTTCCGTCTTTCCTTTCATCTTTTGTTCTTGCTGTTTCCTCTCTTTGGACCCATCATAAGGAGCAGCATGCAGATTATGTGTAATGGTTGGTACTGGGTGCAGAGCCCTCTGGATACAGAAACGAAATTTAGGAAATTTAATTCGGCTTCCTAGCTTCTCATCACTCACCTTCATGGGAAATGCATGGGTGAGGCTCAGATGTGCCCAGCTCCTGGCCTCACTGAATATTGGAGCAGGTAGACAGCTAAGGCTTGACCAATGTAGTGCCTTATTTATTTATTTGCTTGCTTACTTATTTATTGGTACTGGGGATTGAACACAAGAGCACTTTACCACTGAGCTGCATCCTCAGTCGTTTTTAGTTTTTATTTTAAGATAGGGTCTCGCTAAGTTGCCAAGAATCTCACTAAATTGCTGAGGCTGGCGCGAACTTACAATTCTTCTGCCTCAGCCTCCTGAGTTGCCAGGATTACAGGCATGTGCCACTGCACGTGGCCAACCAGGGCCTTATTGTGCAATGTCCTTCCTACTGTTATTATTTTCTATGTATACAATTTCTCTTTGAGCTCCTTAAGAATAGAGCTTTAATCCTCAACCTCTGTTTCCAGACTTTTTGTCTATCCTGCATAGGCAATTTGAAATCTAATTCCAGCCTTCTCATTATCAAGAACTGTTGACGGAAATTATTTCTACTTACTGATAAGAGAAGCCAGACTACTGGATAACAATAGGAACCTCTGTTATAAAGGTAGACCTACCCTTCCCCTAGTGCTGAGATATAATTTACATACTACCCTTATAAAGTAGACCAATCCATTGGCTGGTATGTTTACAAAGTTGTATAAACATCACCACTATGTAATTCTAAAACATTTTCATCACCCCAAAAGGAAAACATCAGCAGTCATTCCCATTTCTCTTATCCCATGTCCTGAAAACCACTAATTTACTTCCTGGCTCTATGGATCTGCCTATTTTGGACTTTTCACATAAATAGAATCACCTACTTTGTGGCCTTTGTGTCTGGTGCAGCCCTATTTTTAATGGCATTGCTCAAATAAGTGCCTTTCTCTGAGATCTCTAGGGAATGTGTTGCTGTGCTGCACCTACATATACAAAGTCTGTTGCCTAAGACAAAGATAACCCTGTGTTAGTCATCTTTCTGTCACAGTGACAAAATATCTGAGGAAACTAACTTAAAAGTGGAAGGATTTATTTTGCTCAGAGTTTCAGAGGTTTCAGTCTGTGATGACTTGGCTCTGTTGTTTCTGGGGCTATGGTGAAGCAGAACATCATGGCGGGGAGGTTGTAGCAGAACACAGCTGCTCACTTCATGGTGGCCAGGAAGCAAAGAGAAAAGAGAAAAGGGTTCAGGATGAGATAGAGCCTTCAAGGACATACCTCCAGGGACCTGCTCCTTCCAACTAGGCTCTGTCTCCTGAAGTTTCCACCACCTCCAGTGCCACACATGACTCTTAAGAGACATTCCAGATCCAAACTGCAACACCCTCGCCTAGGATAGTCCTTGAGTGTGTGGGTGCTGGGTCAATCAGGGAACACTAGTTCTGTCCCTGCTTCTTTGTACAGTTGTACAAGTTAAATTATGAGGCAATGTCCACTAATTGATTTGATTTTCTATTTTTATTTTTGCCCTGCAACGAGAGGAAAGGGAGAGGATTTGCTTTCTGTCTTACCTAGCAACCTTGCTTAAAATTCTGTAAAATTATCTATTCCTATTCATCTTTTTATCTCATATTTTTCTTATGAATCAGGTTGCTGCCTTCCTGGGCCTTAGAGGTCAGATATGCAGTTTGGTTCCTTTAGTTTAGTTTTGTTTTTTGCTGTGCTGGAGATTTAACCCAGGGACTTGCACATGCCAGGCAAGCACTCTACCATTGAGCTATATCCCCAGGTCCCCTTTAGTTTTGAATAACAGTCCTGGGACAGAGAGGTGAAGTGTGTTTCCCATGGTCACTCAAAGGCCAGACTTGGTCTGGAGCCCTCAGTAACTATACAGGAATGTAAAAGCACATTTCGGTATATTTTATTGCCAATTTTGGAAAGATCAAATTTGTTTAGCGGCCAACACTGTAGAATCTACATTTAATTTAATGTTTGGAAACACTTGAAATCTCATACCCACTTCAGTGATGTGTTATTTTCTGTGTGCCTTCACTAGCCCGTTTGAAACCCAACCACCAGTACAAAGGATTTTATTGCTTTTAACTCTTTACATGGCTGCTGGACATGTGTGCAGCATTTTATTTCATGGACACATAATATCCTAAAGGCTTTACAGATATAGCTCATTTAGTGCTCATATCAACTCTATTATAAGTGCTATGATTATTCCCATTTTTACAGACAAGGAAACCAGTAACTTGATCAAGATCTCACAATTAGTTGATGGTGAAACTTGTATTTGAACCCAAGGAACCCAGGTCCAAAGTCGTGTTTTTTTGTTTTTTGTTTTTGTATTGGAGATTGAACCCAGGGACACCCTACAAATGAGCTATGTCCCGGGGCTGGGATTGTAGCTCAGTGGTAGAGCGCTTGCCTCGCATGTGTGAGGCCCTGGGTTCGATCCTCAGCACCACATACAAAGCAATGAAATAAAGACATTGTGTCCATCAACAACTAAAAAAAAAAAAAGAGCTATGTCCCTAACCCCCTTTATTTTATTTTGAGACAGGGTGTCACTAAGTTGCTGAGTCTAGCTTCAAATCTGTATCCTCCTGCCTAATTTCCTAAGTCACTGGGATTACAGGGGTACAACAGCATGGTTCCAATATGAGCTATATCTTGGTTCCAAAGTCAGTATTATATTTTATTTTAGGTACTGGGGCTTGAACTCAGGGGTACTCAACCGCTGAGCCACATCCCCAGCCCTATTTTGTGTTTTATGTAGAGACAGGGTCTCACTGAGTTGCTTAGAGCCTCGCCGTTGCTGAGGCTGGCTTTGAACTCACAATTCTCCTGTCTCAGCCTCCCTAAGTGCTGGGATTACAGGCTTGCACCACCGCGCCTGGCTCCAAAGTCAGTATCTTAAATTTTTATGTTATACTATTTCCCATGTGTCTCTTTGAGTGTCCTCCAGATACATGCCATGACCTTTCATAGAGGAGAAAATTGAACTGTTGGTGTTAACTTTTTCTTTTGTCAAATTGACTCAATACATTACTTTCCTGCAGCATATTTTCCTGTCTCAGATGAGGTGCTGCCCTTCCGAATCACATACCTGCCCACAAAAACATATGCAGTGTTTTGTGAACACTAGCAATGTTACTATTACTTCACTTCTCTTGTTACGTGTTATGCTCTGATTTATGATGGCAGCAATCTGTATAGTTATTTGCAGATACTTGTTCTGATTTACTAGGTCAAACCTATCTGAAATGGAAATGGCATACGGAGTTGGATTTCTTTTTTCTTTTTTTTTTTAATATTTTTTAGTTGTCAATGGATTATTTATTTATTTATTTATTTATATGTGGTGCTGAGAATCGAACCCAGGGCCTCACACATGCTAGGCAAGCGCTCTACCATTGAGCCACAACCCCAGCCCCGGAGTTGGATTTCTTAGAAGGATACAGCCTTGCCTTTTAGTTTTGTGTCAAGAGGCAACAGATATCAATGGGAGATACTTGATCAGACCAGAAAGGGGATTTGAGGGGGCAATTAAAAAAAAAAAACAACACTGTCAGAATATTTGTAAGAGTTATAATATAGTAAGCATAAGTAAAAGCTACATCACCTTTTTAGCTAATGATGCATAGCAGTTAAAGTGAGAATGCATTTTAGGGAACATAGATTAAACAGAATGACAATCTACTTGTTTAAAGTTTGCAATGACAGAGTCCTCAAGAGGTTCATTACCCAGAGGAGCATTTAAGATGGCAGCACCATGATGTGACTGACAATTGTGAACTAGACACTTTCTGTTTGCAGCCAGTCTTCTGAAGCAGAACTCAGCTTCTTCCTGGTACTGGAGGATGTGCATTTGTACCTTTTTTCTTGGAGTCATTAGTAAGGGATGTATTTGTTTTCTTGTGCTTTCTGAGAACCTGTAATTATCTTACGTTTTCTTCTTTTTCACTCACGAGAACTTGGGAACAGATATATTTTCTACTAAGTTGCTTAATGTTCCTTTTACACTAACTTTTCTCTCTGTATGTTCTTTGTTAAAGTGCTTAAGAGCAGAGCAAAGCATGTCCATGCTTTGTCTTCTCTGCACATTACAAAGCACAAGCAGACGTGGCCTTCTGGCTGACCGTGCACTTTGATCAAAAATATATTTAGTGGGGCTGGGGTTATGGCGCAGTGGTAGCGTGCTCACCTAGCGCGCATGAGGCACTGGGTTCGATCCTCAGCACCACATAAGAATAAAGTGAAGATATTCTGTCCACCTACAACTAAAAAATAATAAAAAAAAAAAGCATTGCCAATCCATTAAACATTTAAAATATATATATTTAGCATTCTGCAAATTGTACCCTTAGGCAATACTGAAATCGTAAAATTTCACTTATGTCATTTTCCTACTGGTTGTGTTTTCACTTGGTATTACTGCTAATATTGCTGAACTATTTTAAGATAAAGGTGTTATAGAGAAAATTAAAAAATAATAAAATGTTCTTATAATTGTGGCCCTTTTTTAGATTAATTGTCAGTAATTTGGGACTTTTTAAAAAAATTTATTCTAATTAGATATACATGATAGCAGAGTTTTAAAAAATGCACTTTGATTCATTGTATACAAATGGAACACAACTTTTCATTTCTCTGGATGTATACGATGTAGAGTCTCACCATAAGTGCAGTCATACACTGTACCTAGGGCATTGATGTCCATCTCATTCCACCATCTTTCCTGCCCCTACATTCCCTCCCTTCTCCTCTCCTCCTCTCCCCTCCTCTCCCTCCCCTTGGGACTTTTTTCTCCCTGGCCTGTGACATAAAGAAAAGAAAGTTTTGAGAAGCAAATGAAATGAATGATTTAAATTGTTTATTCATGATCTGAGTTTCTGGGGTTTTTTTTTTTTTTTGGTACCAGAGTTTGAACTCAGGGGCACTCAACCACTGAGCCACATCCCCAGCCCTATTTTGTGTTTTATGTAGAGACAGGGTCTCACTGAATTGCTTAGCCTCGCTGTTGCTGAGGCTGGCTTTGAACTTGCGATTCTCCTGTCTCAGCCTCCCGAAGTGCTGGGATTACAAGCGTGAGCCACTGCACCCAGCTGTTTCTGGGTTCTTAATAAGCTGTTGAAGGGATCCCATTTCTCATACTCTGTTCTAGAATGTTCCCTGTGAACTTTTTTTAAAAAATACTTTGCTTTTAGTTGTCGATGGATCTTTATTTTATTTATTTATATGTGAAGCCAGGAATCGAACCCAGTGCCTCACACGTGTGCCTCACATGTGCTAGGTGTCTCACACGTGCTAGGCAAGTGCTCTACCGCTGAGCCACAACCCTAGCCCCGCTATGAACTTTTATTAACTTTTCCCACCTCTTGATGAAGGACCTGGAAATTTGGTTTATTTGTCCTTCTTTCCATCTTCTCATTTCTGCTGTGTCCTGAGTTATCTTTCTCAGGACTGTCTTTGCATGGAAAATTCAGCTTTCTTTTTTTTTTTAAATACTTATTTTTTAGTTGTAGATGGACAGAATATCTTTATTTTATTTTTATGTGGTGCTGAGAATCGAACTCAGTGCCTCTTGAGTGCTAGGTGAGCACGCTACCACTGCACCATAACTCCAGCCCTGAAAATTCAGCTTTCAACTTAGTCTCATCATACAGTATTTTAAACAAGTATTAGTACAAATATGATCTTAAGGTATTTAGAGACTATTGACAACACTAACAATGAATTAATTTTGAGGAATAATGAGTCACTGTAACAAATTTTAAAACAATTTCAAAATTGCTAAGGAAATTAATTTTTGTAGCAGTTAAAAAACAGAAACCTGCCCTGAGTTCCTTCCATTACTAGCTCATTCTTCTGATTCCTGGGTGTAGAGCTTATCAGTCCCTCTCAGTCACATGGCCGCTATATATATATCTTGTAGCTTCTGATAGTTAGGCTGGGTGATCGAGTTGAGGGATCACTTACATGTCAGAGGTAACTTTAGACTGCCTCTTGATGTGGCCCTCTTATGTAGGAAATGGTAGGTTGTTCCCTATTTAAGTTGTGAGATACTTAAGCAAGTTAAATTTTATGATACCATACTTAACATAGATAACATATGTATAGAGCAATTAAATTTATTGACACAGGGTTGTCCTAGTAGAATTCTACTAACTAGGTTATCTTAGTGGAATTTGCCTGTGAATTTAACTTATTGTATAGTATGCTTGTTATTATGTTGGTCATTGGATGCTATGGGAAATTACTATATTAAGAAGTAAAGGAGCATGGTATATGCTCCTTGTGTTTGCATAGTCATCTTAGAAGATATTTTTTATTTATATTTTTATTTTTTGTACTGGGAAGTAAACTCAAGGGTGCTTAACCACTGAGCTATATACTCAGTCTTTTTAAATTTCTTTTTTTTAATTTTGAGACAGAGTCTTGCAAAATTGTGGAGGCTAGCTTTGAACTTGTGATTTTCTTGCCTCAGCCTCTCAAGTCACTAGAAATACAGGTGTGCATCACTGTGCCTGGCTATTATTTTCTAGGTATTGAAAAATCATATTGACCTCGCGATATCTTATGGGTTTGTTTTTGTTTGGTATAGGAGCCCCTGGTATAAACAGTAAATGAGGGGCTGGGGCTCAGTGGTAGAGCACTTGCCTAGCATGTGTGAAGCACTGGGTTCGATTTCTCAGCACCACATATAAATAAATAAAAATGAAGATCCATTGACAACTAAAAAATATTTTTAAAAAGCCAAACAGCAGTAAATGAGCATTGTTTAAGTATTATATGATCCCTATTCTTTCCTTTGTCTCTCTTGCTGTATTGGTCTTCCCCCTTGCTTTGAAAGCACACATACTCTACAGTGAAAAAATATACGTAACTTTCTGATTACCCTTAGTTTTCTGCCTTTTTTTCTATGAAGAAGAAATTTATTGGCATAGAAGCAAACTAGTGTTTATGTCTTAAAATGTGTGGTTTTTTCCTTCTTATGTGAAACACTGATAATAGGAAAACCATTTTTTTAAAGGTTGACTTTTTTATCATAACTTTATTTTTTTTGAATCTATTAATTTTTATGTGGTGCTGAGGATCGAACCTAGTGCCTCACCCACGCTAGCCACAACCCCAGCCCCAGGAAAACCATTTAAAAAAAATTTTTTTTTAAATTGTTGATTGACAATTGTTGATTGTTTAAATTGTTGATTTATTCATTTATTTATATGCAGTGTTGAGGATCAAACCCAGTGCCTTCCATATACGAGGCAAGTGCTCTACCACTGAGCCACAATCGCAGCCCACAGGAAAACTATTTTTAATTATCAAGAATCCCTATATCATTCTCTGATAGATTCAGGCAAAAACAGTCCTGCACATGGTGGGTGTCATGGGTGGTTGTGTTACACATCTGCTGTAACAAAGGATAATAAACATTATGATCCATAGACTCCAAAGGCTCTACCTTGAACTCTGGAATATTTGTTATTTAAACATTACTTATCACATTAAAAATAAAGCAGATGGACCAGAAGTAGATTTCTTTCTGTTCTTTACCAACAGCACATACTTATCTTTTTCTTCTTCTTCTTCTCCTCCTCCCCTTCTACCCCCTCCTTCTTCTTTTTTTTTAATGAACTGCTTTTTTGGATATACTGTCCATCTCTGGTAATATAACTGCCTTATTAAAATTAAAATCCTATTGATGGGTACAGTTTTTTTTAAATATTTTTTTAATTGTAGATGGACATAATACCTTTATTTATATGTGGTGCTGAGAATCAAACCCAGTGCCTCACACGTGCCAGGCAAGTGCTCTACCACTGAGCCACAACCCGCCCCCCCCACCGCCCCCAGTTGGTGTTAATAGTAAAGTCAGTGCTTTGAAGACACATTACTTAGTTTTATGTGAATTATAGGAACTGAGTTGTTGATGAACCACATACAATACATGTATGTAGTATGTATCTAAGTGTCTTGGGTGTGAGTGTTTGGAAGCACATTTATATGGAGCTGATAATTACTAGTTGTATCACCCCTTGAGCAAATAGCTTAGCTTTTATAAAACTCCCATTTCTCATATATTAAAGCAGGGAGGATAGCATGTTAAACTGCACAGGATCAGGTGTTCTTTAAGTGCTTAATTAAATGTGGTTACTTTAATTAATGTAGGAAGGAAAATGAACTTAATAATAGTCATGATTGTGTAACTTTATGCCATTGAGCTCCTAAAGGACATGAAGAAAAATTTCTCCAAACAGTGTTTTCTTTCATTCATTTTCCCCTCGCTCTTTGTTGTTGTTGTTCATTGTCCTATTGTTTTTTTCTGTATTTAAATCAGTAGCTTAAGGTATTATTATTCAAAGAACAGTAAAACAACAAAGTTTTCTTCTTCTTCTTTTGTTTTCTTGGTACCGGGGATTGAACTCAGGCACTCAACCACTGGGCCACATACTCAGCCTTATTTTGTGTTTTATGTAGAGACAGGGCCTCACTGAGTTGCTTATCGCCTTGCCGTTGCTGAGGCTGGCTTTGAACTCGCGATTCTCCTGTCTCAGTTTCCCAAAGTACTGGGATTACAGGCGTGCACTACTGTGCCTGGCAAAGTTGCAAGTATGTGGTTCAGCTAGTGGTTTTTTTGTTTTGGTACAACAGAGTACATGTTTCTAAGCAACAGGTATAATTTAGACTAATGATTTCTTTAATATTGAATCCTTTTTAAAATTTTTTACTTAGTTTTGTTTCCATTAAAGTTTCTATAACTCTATTAACTCTTCTTTGTAGGACTCCCTCCCCAAGCACACAGAGGCTGGTGAGTTAGAAGTGGAACTATTTGTTTTACTTGATTTTAGGTCCTTGGACCCATGGGTTAAGTACAGTTTCAGGGGTGTTGTAAATGCTGCATATGTACTAGCACTGATGTTCTTGGTGAGTTACCCAGACAGAGTTCCTGTTTCTCTCTGGAAAAGAACCTGTTAGGAACTACCTTTCAAGTGTACCATTTGGAATACAGGATGAAGGAATGAATATTTATAAAACTTCTAAAGTGAAATTTTTGGATATATCTTCTACATTATGATTACCTCTCATTTTATATGTCACACGCACACACACAAACTCTGTTCTAACGTAGGAAATTGACATTTTCAAATTTAATGACATGAAGGAAGATGTCAAAGTATCCACTAAGCAGGAATAACCTTTGAGTCTGAGTTAAGCAGCATCAGAAATGCTTAATTTATAGCTATATTTAAGTAAAACAATGTAATGTCTGTCCCAAAAATACAGTTTAATTGAATTTTTATTGTTGGAAGAAGAAAATTTCAGTTCAAACTAGACAGAAATAGCTTAAATATTTTAAGATAATTAAGTTTTGCCAGGTGTGGTGGTGTACACCTGTAATCCCAGTGGCTCAGGAGGCTGAAGCAGGAGGATCATGAGTTCAAAGCCAGCCCCAGCAACTTATTAGTAAGGCCCTAAGCAACTCAGTGAGACCTTGTCTCTAAATAAAATATGTTAAAAAATGGCTGGGGATGTGGCTCAGTAGTTAATTGCCCAATCCGCCCCCCCCCCCGCAAAAAAAGGAAGTTAAGATTTTTCCCCCCATATATGCTTTTCCTGTTCTCTAGTTTTAATTTTTCAATGCTGTAATAATAAAATACTTACAGTAATCAATATAAAAGTTGGGTGATGTATTATTTAGTGTACTTTGTAAATTACTTAAATAACTTCTTTTTTTCTTTTTGCTGTGCTGGAGATGGAACCCAGGGCTTTGTGCATGCTAGGGAATTGCTGTACCTATATCTTCAGCCCCTGCTTAAACTTTTTTTTTAATTAAAAAATTTTTTTTTAGTTGTAAGTGGACAGAATACCTTTATTTTATTTATTTATATGTGGTGCTGGGGATCGAACCCAGTGCCTCACATTTGCGATGCAAGTGCTGTACCACTGAGCTACAACCCCAGCCCTGCTTAAACTTTTGAATGCTATTGTTATACTTTAGAAACTGAGACTCTGTCCTAAAAAAGATAAGAACCCAGCACAGAATTTTAAATAGGTTGTACGGTACATATATGAAAAGCATTTTTATCTATTTTGCTTACCAAGAACAAAGTAGATCTGGATTAAGAGCATGTAGAAATGGATGATTTCTCAGATGGATCTATTGTGTCTGAAATAATCTTTGAAATATGAAGGATTGTTGTCTCTTTTAGGTTCCCCACATGAGCAATAGTTGTAAACACCTGGATATCTTAATTAGTAGGTGAAGCCTTAGCAAGAGAAGATCTGTTCTGAGAAGAAGCTATAGCAAGAAGCAGCAGCTTGATTTAGAAAGCATTTGGTGACACTGCACACCATTTATACTAGAAGTCACTAAGAGTTGTCTTAGTAATAATGACCTTGAATTGTCTAGTGTAGGAAGTCTGGAGATTGGTATTTTAGGGCTGATACAGCAGAGATCCAGGCTCTTTCCCAGCAGCTGTGGAGTGCTTGCTTTTCTCATGCTATTACCTCAGTGCACAAGCAAGGTCCATGACTGTATAGTTCTAAGTCTTTGTCCTTTTTTTTTGGTACTAGGGTTTGAACCCAGGGGTGCTTAACCACTGAGCCACATACTCAGCCGTTTTTATTTTTCATTTTGAGACAGGATCTTGCTGAGTTGCTTAGGGCCTTGCTAAGTTGCTGAGGCTGGCTGTGAACTCACAATCTTCCTACCTCAGCCTCCTGAGCTGGTAAGATTACAGGTGTGTGCCACCGTGCCTGGTGCTCCAAGGCTTTGGAGAGCAGGAAGCTAGAAGAGCAAGAACAAAACAAACAAAATAAGAAAAGAAAAACATTTATAAAATACTTTGCTTATAAGGCTCTTTAATTTTTGTCAACATGAAAAACATATACCAGTCTTCCTGCCTACTTCCATCTCTGTTTCATCAGAGAACTTTGTCACACAGACATTCCTAATAGCAGAAAGCTATAAAAGTTATTATTAGGCAAAGACATTAGGATTACCATGACAGGTTTAGACTAACTTTAATTCATTGCCTGAGGCAGGAGCCTAGCTTCCTTGAGTCGGGCATCTCTGCTAGGTACATACACACAGAATCAGAGCCCTGAAAGTGAGTAAGAAGAGGAAGGAATGGGGCCGGGCATGGTGGTGCACACCTATCATCTCAGTGGCTCCAAGGCTGAGACAGGAGGACTATGAGTTAAAACCAGCCTCAGCAAAAGGGAGGTGCTAAGCAACTCAGTGAGACTCTGTCTCTAACTAGAGCTGGGGATGTGGCTCAGTGGTTGAGTGCCCCTGAGTTCAATCCCCAGTACCAAAGAGGAAGGAATGGCTGATTGATAGTGAACAGATATGAAGTGAGCCTACACATATGAAGTGAGCCTTCACTGGGCAGTGATAGTGACTCACTGCTTTATTAGGATTCCTGAAGCAGCAGTGTTACTGCAAAAATCAGATGATGATGGGGATTGTCATTCAGCAGTGAATACTTAACTGAGTACCTGTGTGCTAAGGAGAGATTTGAGCTGCAGATACAAATGTGGAAGTTATTAGCATACATGTAGTATCGAGGTTAATAGGAAGAAATATACTGTTTCTATCAAAACAACTAGGCTTAATGGTAATATAAGAATGAAAAAATCTGGTCTTATGGGATGCCTAATTGGTAAGTAAAGTGTTTTTAAAAAATAGATTATTGTTTAAAGCAATTTTAGATTCACAGCAAAAGTGAGCAGAAGGTACACAGATTTCTTATGTCCCTTGCCCCCCTTGTATGGCCTCTCCTATTATCACCATCCCTATCAGAATGATGTTTGCTCAGTTGATGCAAGTCCTTAGGTGAATATTGGTAGCCCAGGACATCTCTGCCTAACCTGTTTTCTTCACATGTTTAATGCAATCTTTGGCTATACTTGATTCTTGCCCTTCTCAGAAAATAGCAGCCAAGATGTGAACAAGCAGATGGGTCAACAAAAGTGGAGTCAGCTGGTACCAATTACTGGGGCCCAATGGCTGGAGGAGGGTTGGCCAGTGAATCATGGGCATATCAGTAACAATTCAGTACCAAAGAAAAGACTTTTTGCAAACTTTGGTCAAAGGGAAGGGAGGGGAGGGGATGGGACATGGGGGCAGGAAAGATGGTGGAATGTGATGGACAACAATGCCCTGGGTTCATGTATGACTGGACATATGGTGTAACTCTATATTGTGTACAACCAGAGAAATGAAAAGTTGTGCTCCATTTGCATACAATGAATCAAAATGTATTCTGCTGTCTTGTAAACCTAATTAGAATTAAAAAAAAATTTTTTTTCTTGTAGATGGACACAATATCTTCATTTGTTTATTATTAAGTGGTGCTGAGGATCGAACCCAGTGCCTCACACATAGGAGGCAGGTGCTCTGCCACTGAGCCACCACCCCAGCCCCTAATTAGAATTTTTAAAAAAGACTTTTTGACACTACTTCTTTTAGGGTAGGCCCAAAAAATGTTTTTACCAGTATCTGAATTTTTTCCTGTTAACTTGCAAACCGGATTTTTTTATTTTTCATTTTTTTGGATTTCAGCTCTTACTATTGTAGCATTTGGGATTTGGAACATCTGAGATTTGGGGTATAATTAAAATTGCTAATGCTCTAATCCCCTTTTAGCCTTATTTACTGATAATGAGCCCTCTACCAGCTCTGTTTAGCTAGACAGACTAGAATCTTTTCCCTCTTTTCTTTTTAAACTCTTACTTTTCTGTAATAATAATAAATTATTACCATACTATAATTATTACCTATTAATAGAATATTTACCGAGTGCATACTCTATGCCATTCAGTGTTTCTAAGTGCTTTACAAGTATTAACTACTTTAATATTCATATTGGCACAATGAGGTTTATAATCCTACTTGACAGATCAGCAAGCTAAGGCCTAGAGAGATTGAATAACTTGCCTAATGTTATTTATTTTTCTTTTTTTTTAATTAAAAAAATTTTTTTTAAAATTATTTACTTATTTTTGTGTGGTTCTGGGAATTGAACCCAAGGGCGCTCTACCACTGAGCTACACCCACAACCCTTTTTTATTTTTATTTTGTGGCAGTTTGGCTAAATGCCTAGGCTGGCCTCGAACTTGCAGTTCTCATGCCTCAGGCTCCTGAACATCTGGGCCTATAGGTGCATGCCACTGCACCTGGCTCTTGAAAACTTCCCTCCATGCCCTTACCCCAACCTCCTCAGTACTTAAGATTGAGCCCAGAGCCTCGAATATGCTAGGCAAGTGTTCTACCATTGAGCCACATCTCCAACCCTTGAAGATCTCTTTTTCTTTTCTTTTCTTTTTTTTTTTTTTTTTTGTGCTGGTAATTGAATCTAGGTGTGCTTCCTTTACCACCAAGTTATATCCTCTAGGCCCTTTTTATTTTTTGAGACAAGTCTTACTAAGTTGCTGAGGCTGGCCTTGAACTTGGATCTTCTCCTCAGCCTCTCACTGGGATTACAGGTATCTGCCACAGTGTCCAGCTTTTGAAGACCTTTAAAACTCTAAAACACAACAGATTCTGTCTGACTGTGGTTAGAGAAGTTAGTTTGTAAGAAAATCACTAGTTGTTTCCTCAAGAGAGAAATTAAATGAAATTGTCTGATGTTCATTTAGTGTTTAACAAAGCCCTAAAGAGAGATCTAGTCTCAATGGAGGAAGTAGTTATAGAAAGTTCAGTGTATTTTTTTCTTCCTAATTATAAATCTCCCCTATTCTTTCATTATTGAAAAATAGTACATGCTCATTGCTCAGACCTTAAGAAAAATGAAAAATTCCATTAACCTAGCACCCAGGATTAATTTTGAAATATATTTTTCTGAATACAATTCTTTTTTTTTTTTTGGTACTGGGGATTGAACTCAGGCACTCAACCCCTGAGCCACATCCTTGGCCCTATTTTATATTTTATAGAGAGACAGGGTCTCACTGAGTTGCTAAGTGCCTCACTATTACTGAGGCTGGCTTTGAATTCTCGATCCTCCGGATTCAGCCTCCCGGGCCACTGGGATTACAGGTGTGTGCCTCTGCACCTGGCCTGAATACCATTCTTTTTTTTTTTAATATTTTTTTAGTTGTAGATGGACACAATGTCTTTATTTTACTGCTTTGTATGTGGTGCTGAGGATCGAACCCAGGGCCTCACGCATGCGAGACAAGCGCTCTACCACTGAGCTACAGTCCCAGCCCCTGAATACCATTCTTTTTTTTTTTTTTAATTTTTTTTTAGTTGTACATGGACACAGTATCTTTATTTATTTTTATGTGGTGCTGAGGATTGAACCCAGTGCCTCATGCATGAGAGGCGAGAACTCTACCACTGAGCTATAATCCCAGCCCCCTGAATACCATTCTTGATCTTTCAGCACATACACATCTGCCTCCCCTCTTTTTTTTTTTTTTTTTGCTTTAACACAAAATTCAAATCTACCTTTCTTTTAAAAAATTTAATGCATTATAGTTATACGTAATAGTGGGGTTCATTTTGACATCCATAAATGCATATAATGTAGTTTTCTCCATTTCAGTGCCTGGTACTCCCCACTTCCCTCTCCTCTTTCTCTCCCTTCACTCTGATCTCCTTCCTCTACTGCCTTGGTCTTCCTTCTGTTTATTTACTTTTTAATTGATGCGTTATGGTTATATATAAGTTTGGAATGCATTATGGTATATTCACACATCCACCTAGTATAATTTGATTAACTATTTCTTAATTTTTTTTCCCTTTCCCTCCTCTCTTCCTTTCCCCTTGGTCCACTGCTTCTGCTGGTCTGATCTTCCTTCTATTTTCACAAGATTCCCTTTTTTATTCCTTTTTTTCTCTCTAGCTTCTGCATATGAAAGAAAACATTTGACTCTGACTTTGAGTCTGGCTTATTTCACTTAGCATGATGTTCCCCAGTTCCATCCATTTTTCAGCGGATGCCATAATTGCATTCTTTATGGTTGTATAGAACTCCATTGTGTATAAGAATCTGCTTGTACACTCAACGCTATATCTTGGTCATCTTTCCCCATTGTCCTTTTTAATATATATATATATTTTTAGTTGTAGATGGACACAATACCTTTATTTGTTTATTTTTATGTGGTGCTGAGGATCGAATCCAGTGCCTCACAAGTGCCAGGCAAGTGCTCTACCACTGAGCTACAACTCCAGCCCTTCCCGGTTATCCTTTTTAAAGGCTTCAGAATATTTAAATGGTACATTGCCCTTAAAATGTGTAAATACATGGCCTCTATAATCTTTTAGTATGATGAATTAGAATCTGACACCACTTTTTCTTTGAACTTGTTCATCTCTGAGGTATCTCCAATTCAGCATTCTATGATTCCTAATTCTGCTTCATGAAATTTTAGAACTGCTGACCGTCTCTACAGAGAAGTGAAGCCCTGATAAGTGGCTCAGGAAAGAGACCAAGGACGCCACAGCCTTGAGCTTAGGTGGTCGGGCGGTGGGTCAGTGGTGAGAATATGGCAGTAGGGGTCTGCAGTGAAAAATGCACTTGTAAACCATGGTGTTTGTCCAGAGAACTAGTATGTAGTACCTCCAGCTCCGAGCTAAGGATCAGTGCCTGCCACTTGAGGATGAGATGGCACTACAGAGAGAGGAGTCCATGTGATAGTAGTCCAGGCCTGAGGAGAGCGCGGCTATGGCTGCAGTCTGCCAGCCGGCAGCTCCAGAACACCTCTGAGGTTTAGCTAGGGACTGAAAGGACCTGTAGAGGTCAATGTTCCAGCAACACAAGTACAGGACTTTTAGGTGCAGTTCTTGAAAACAGCAATTTTGTTTAAATGTTTTTATTTTGAATTCTTTTACAAATTTGAGAATGTTCAGATGAATGTTCTAGGTCATACTGACTTATTCTAATTGTAGTAGAGATATTATTTGGTTTGCTTTGTACACATAGCTTTTCTCTACCTCTTACTCATTGTTGGAAAGGGTAGCCTGCCTCCAGGCTGCAGTTCATTGAATCCAGATGGGTCATTTAAATTTTCTTTCCTAGAAATGAGCAGGGTTGGTGCTGCTAAGATGGAAATTTGAGCTGATGGTTCTCAAGTTTGGTTCTGCATTAGGATCACTTGCACAACTTTCTAAGAGCACATGCCTGTTGGAGAACTTAGATCATTCACATCCGCCTAGGAAAGTTAGTAAAAATATGATTCAGTTTATGTACCAGGCAGTAGAATGTATTGTTGGAGATTCACCTCTGTCTCTTCACTTAGACAAGGAAGTCTGTTTAGAATCCAGATAAGTAGATAGCATTTGGGTAATCCATCTTTAAGCTCTTTAGTTCTCTCATCATGACTCTGTTGAAGTACCTTATCCTTTTGTGTGTGTAGTGAGGTGAGGTGATGTGATTATTGAATCCAGGGATTCACACATGCTAGGCAAGGCCCCCCAGCCCAGCACCTCCCTTTCTGCATCTCAGGTTCCTGAGTAGCTAGACTATCTCTTAGTGTCTTTCTTTTCCTTTCCTTTTCCTTTTCCTTTCCTTTCCTTTCCTACTGGGGATTGAACTCAGGGGTACTTGACTTCTAAGCCATGTCCCTAGCCCTATTTTTTTTAGTGTTTTATGTAGAGACAGGGTCTCAGTTGCCTAGAGCCTTGCCGTTGCTGAGGCTGGCTTTGAACTCGCGATTTTCCTGTCTCAGCCTCCCTAAGTGCTGGGATTACAGGCTTGCGCCCGGCTTGTTTTAAGTGGCTTATGATGTTAGGATACCGGGGATGTATTTTTAAAAACATTTTGTACTGTTTTGTTTAAAACAATAAATGCCACAATATGACGTTCTGTAAAAAAATCTTTTAGCTTAAGACTCTTTTTTTCTTTTCCTCTCTTCTTTCATTTCCTTGATTTCAACAAAGTTGTGATCAATGTGTGTGTTCAATTTTGAGTTATTTTGCTTCCATTCTGTGGTATTCCTATATAGTGTTTGTAAGGGTTATGGCCAGACCATACACAGTACACCTCATGCGACCAGGAGATCTTTATTCATGGAGATCAGTGCAGGTGGACGTCCATCCCCGGAGAAAGAAAAAGGGGAAAAGGGAAGAGCCGGTGCGGAGCATGGGATTTTATAGGGCCTGCGGTAAACGTGTTGTGGACTATGGATTGGTGGTCTGTTTGTGATGCCCCTGAGGTCACTTCTAGGAACTGAAGGTTAGGGTTTAACTCCGGTGGAAAGGGTTTAACTTGGGCGGAGAAACTGCCATAGGCTTTAGAGAAGGGAGGGCCGAAATTGGGTACAGGGAGTGCTGTTTCTACCTTACAGTGTTCCCATGTTCTCACACCAACTTTTAAATTCATATTGTTGATAGTTGAATCATGGAATAGCTTAAGACTTTAAGTGAAATATAATTATGTATCCCCTCTGCCCAGCATGAATATGTAAGAAACAAATTTTTATTATAGTAATGACTTAAAAATTGACCTAGCTTGTAATGCCAACAGCTCTGGAGGCTGAGACTGGAGGATCACGAGTTCAAAGCCAGCCTCAGCAACAGCGAGGCGCTAAGCAACTCAGTGAGATCCTGTCTCTAAATAAAATACAAAATAGGGCTGGGGATGTGGTTCAGAGGTCGAGTGCCCCTAAGTTCAATCCCTAGTAACCCCCCCCCCCCGCCCAATCCACCTAAATATAAATAGATCAGCCATACAAAACCAAATAAAGCACAAAGGAAAAAACATGTATGTTCATTCTTTGGTTAACCTGCTTGCCTGTACTTTTCCTTTGGCTTTCTAGTAGCTAGGTTCTGGCTGTAGACTAAAACAGACTTAGTTTACATGTTATAAGCCATTCTGTAATCAGCTTTCTTTTTTTTTTTAATATTTTTTAGTTGTTAATTGACATTTATTTTATTCATTTATTTATATGTGGTGCTGAGAATCGAACCCAAGGCCTCACACATGCAAGGCAAGTGCTCTGCCACTGAGCCACAATCCCAGCCCCTGTAATCAGCTTTCTTAAATTCATTTAATATGATTCTTCTGCTTAAAGTGAAAATCCTTTTTTTTTTTTTGGTACCAGGGATTGAACCCAGGGGTGCTTAACCCCTGAGCCACATCCCCTGCACTTTCGTATTTTTTATTTTGAGACAGGGTCTCGCTAAGTTGCTTAGGGTCTTGCTAAATTATTGAGGCTGACCTTGGACCTGCCTCAGCCTCCCAGATTGCTGGGATTATAGGCATGCCCGCCAACACATCAGGTTTTTGCACCATCTTGAAGTTTAAAGCAGCACTTACTTCATCACTTCTGCCTCTTGATCTTTTCCACATACCATTAGCAATCAACTCGCTCAGCTGTAACCTATCCCCCTTAGATTACTTCTTAAAAACAACCCTAGGGCTGGGATTGTAGCTCAGTGGTAGAGTGCTTGCCTTGCATGCGTGAGGCACTGGGTTTGATCCTTAACACCACATAAAAATGAATAAAGATACTGTGTCCATCTACAACTAAAAAAAATATTTAAAAAAATTAAAAAAACAACCCTGCGCACAGGCACATGCGCACACACTGCTGCTCCTAATTCATAAGCGCTTTCTTAGTGGATGACTCAGCATGATTCAGCAGCCTGTCTTTGGGGAGCTGATTTATGGAGAGTAGCCAATGTATTTTTTAGTAGTTAATCTCTCTTAAAGGCTAAACAGAATTCATATTTCTTTCAATTTATGGTTTCAGTCCAGCTCAGTTATGATAAATGTACAGATATATGTTAGGATAGGATAAGATGTTGTGGAGCTTCAGGTTTAGAACACAGAGATGCCTAGAACTGAAGGAAATTCCAATGATTCAGAATTAAAAGAAAATTATTTTTAAAAATATTTTCCTATCCATTCACTGAATGAATTTTGTCTGAGTGGAAGTTAGGGCTGGAAATGGTATTAACTGACAAGGGAGGAGGGTCCACGTCTGAGGATCACTCAAGGATAGTCGGAACTAGATGGATACTGCGATGGTGGTTTTCACCTATTTGTTATGCAGTTAGATTTTTGACCAGTGCCTGGCCTGTGTTCCATGAGTTTCTTTATGAGAAACTCCTACTCACCCATGATGTACTTCGGCTATTAAAAGTGCCTAAGGGGTCTGGGGCTGTAGCTCAGTGGTAGAGCGCTTGTCTAGCGTATGTGAGGCACTGGGTTCAATCCTCAGCACCACATAAGAATAATAAAATAAGGTATTTTGTCCATCTACAACTAAAATATTTTTTTTAAAGTGCATAAGAACTTAGTTACCATGAGAAAATTCTTCCTGATTTATCCATGGTGGCAGGAACCAACCTGGGAGTGGGGTTGCTTTAGTAGCCAATTGTTGGCCTACTAGGCCTGCCTGGGTGGCAGCTCTAGCAGGCTGGATATGTGTGGGCAGTAACAGCTAGTGCTGATTTCTCTGGTGATCAGAAGACTGAGAACAAGTGGTAATAACAGTTCTGATGTCTACACATTGTCTTTATATTGTACTCTTGCAGTTGGTGCCACAGTGCATGCATACATTTGCCTGAGTTTCTCAGTGATATTGGAGAGCAGGCTGTGAAGCTATAATATTTGGAAATGTTTCTTTGAGATCTTACTAAATGTTGTTTTCTCCTGTATTACCTTTCAGAATGAAAGCCATAGAGAGTCCGAACAAGGATGACGACACCCAGTGGCTGACCTACTGGGTAGTGTATGGTGTGTTCAGCATTGCCGAATTCTTCTCTGATCTCTTCCTGTCATGGTTCCCCTTCTACTATATGCTTAAGGTATGTTGGCTTCAAGATCTCTGTTTCCTTCTACCAAAGCTTCAGCCCAGGACCTGTAAACAAGATATAGGAACAAGTGCTTTAATGTTAGCTATTTCTCAGATTATTAAGAAGAAGACAAGATTCAACACCTAACTTCCTTTGTATACTGTCTTGGAAACAGCCAGAGCAGTAATGACAAAGGATAGAAATACTATAACCTAGCACAAGTATTGCTGTTGATTTGCTAAGATCCTGTCTTCATGCAGTATTGTCTACATTCAATGTGGAAGCATTGCAAATTTAAGCAGGTCATCAATTATTTACATTGGCGAGGAGGAGTCATTTATTTCTGGAAGGAAAAATGCTTTTTTTTTTTTATAGAGGTTTAGAGAAAGAAGATGTGCATTTGGCTCTATGAGAAAGTCACTTTAATGGTGTGGGCAAGTGCAATAGTCAGGGTCAGCCCTGCCAAACCTTAGGTGGGGCACAGGACTAGCCTTAGTTACCAGAATTTGGGGAAAAGGGGGTAGGAAGTCGAAACTTATGCCTGTGAAACTTCTGTGAACTCCTGACTTGCACCAGAGGTGAGTGAAAACACAAAAGTTCACATTTTAATAAGCAGAGTGGTTCTTTTTCACTAAAAGGGACAGTCTGTTTTCAGATGAGTCTTCCGGTGTCTTCCACAGGAAGAGGCTCTGCTTTCAGTTAGTTGATGTGATATAAACAATGCTTCTGGTCCTCAGAGCCAGACTCACAAACTGAACAAGTAGGAGAGGTGGTGTGTCTAGCCCTTAGGATTTCTGGGTTGTGTTCTTTTTTATTAGTGTTCATTTTAATAAAAGTTACACATGACATAGTTTAAAGGTTCACATATTTCTGTAATATTTGAGGAAAAACTCCAGTTCTGCACCTTCCATAAAAGCAATCACTTCCATTTCATTTGTGGCAATTTGTCACTCACCTCTATGTCTCTAAAGAATATGCTTGGTTTAGTTATCTTTTACTGTTTTATATATTACCTCTTTAGTATGTGTTTGTGGGGGGGAGGTAGGTACTGGGGATTGAACCCAGGGATGCTTTACCATTGAGTTACATCTTCATCCCTTTTTATTTTTTCTTTTGAGACAGGGTCTTGCTACATTAGAGGCTGGCCTGAAACTTGTGACTCCTGCCTTAGTCTCCTGAGTCACTGAGATTATAGGCATGCACCACTACACCCAACTTTTAGTCTCATTCTATAATCTCCCTTACCATTGTATTGACATTATCTTGATTTTTAATTCTTGTAGGAGTGTGTGTGTCACATCTGTTTGTGCTTTCCTTCTTCCTGGGAGATATCTCAATCTGACCTTCCAATTTTCACATTTATTCCTTGGTTATACTATAACCATTCTGCAATTGATGCCATATATTGTGATTTTGTTTCAACTACTATATTTTTCAAACCTAATTTTTTTTTACTTGGCTCTTTTCACTGTTTTCTTGTTCTTATTTTATGTTGTTAATATTTTCTTTTGTTTCATTTACTATAGTTAGAAATCTGTTTTAAAATTCTTAGTTGTTGTATTTTGCTCCTGACAGAATCTGTAGTTGATTATATTGCTTTTCTTTTGAAATGGTTGTACTCATCAAAATGCCATATTGGATTGCAAACTCATTTTCCTCCAGGGGTTTCAGATACTCTGTCAGGCACTGGAGGAAGGCCACACCCAGTCGGTGCTGGTCTTAGTCAGCTCTGGGTAAAAGGTGGATGAGTTCTGGGGTTGGAGGCCCAAGCAGCAGAGGAACCAGCTAATGACTTTACCCACAAGGCACCTCCTCAAGCCTGAGTTTCACTCTCCCCCCTGCCATCCTAAAGCAGCATTAGACATGGTGCTGAATTGTAATTCACTGGTCCAGGAGTTGGAGTGGGAGGGGTGGCGAAGCAGCTGCCCTTGGGTAGTCTCCACCTGTTTTCCTTAGTACCTCATAAGTTATCTATTCTAAAACCTTGGAGTTAGAAAAATGTATAGGAGACACATTTTTTTTTTTAACTTCAATGTATGGAAGCATGACAGAATGCAAAAATCACAAAGAAAAAGATTTGATAAATTTGACTAAAATTTTTAAAAATTGAATTTCTTTATGAAATGGGCAGTGAAAACAAAATAATGATAAGTTAGGAAGATGTATTTACATCAAGTAAGGAACTAATACCCAGAGTATATAAAAATTTTTACAAGTTAAAAAGAACAGACAAAGATTCTGTATAGACATTTATATAAAGAAAAAATATGATTTACCAAGGGAACATGTAACTAGTGATCTGGGAAGTGATGTGACTTAAATTAGGGAAATCCTATATTTTGTTTATTAACTTGGCAGGTATTTTAAAGATTGAAAATACCTAGTGTTGATGACTGTGTAAGGAAATAGATATGGTTGTGTTACTGTGAAAGTCTGATTTTCTGCTGCTGCCTGAGGGACAATAACTCAAGAGACAGCTGCTTTTGCAGGAATGTTATCTCAGTCTCAGGCAGGTGGGCACCAAGGTAATTCATTAGTCTTGAGAAATGAGGCAGCTCTGGAACGTGGGTTGTGAGTGAGTAATCTGATTCTGAGGTCACCGAGTCATCCTGGACGTATGAATCTAAGATGATGAGGTAGTTTCAAGGTTTGCCACTTGAAGGTTATCCGTCACAGCCAGTCTCTGCTCTACACCTGTACAACTACCTTTTAATTGGAACCATTACTGTAACCTGGGAAGGGGGAATTTGCGTGAAAGGGTTAATCTTTTAACTAACTCTACAGATGTGGAACAGGATGCAGGGAGAAAACAATCACACTCACAAATTGAAAAGAAGGAAGAGAGGAAAAATACTTAGCTCAGAGTGCAGCCTCAATAATAGTGGTTCTGGTTAATAGGTAGTGGTATAAATTAGAATAGTTTTTTTTGTTTGTTTGTTTTTGGTACTGGGGATTGAACCAAGGGGCACTTTATCATTGAGCTATATCTCCAGCACTTTTTGAAAAATTTTTTGAAACAGGGCCTCACTCAGTTGCTGGGTCTGTCTTGCTAAATTGCTTGTGATCCTTCTTCCTCAGCCCCCCAAGTTGCTGGAACTATAAGTGTGCAGTACCACACCTGGCTTAGAATGGCCTTTTTATGGAACCACTTGACAGTTTTTGTTGAATTAAAAAATGAAACTCTTGGGGCTGGGATTGTAGCTCAGCGGTAGAGCGCTTGCCTCGCATGCGTGAGGCCCTAGGTTCGATCCTCAGCACCACGTACAAAGCAATAAAATAAAGACATTGTGTCCATCTACAACTAAAAAAATATTAAAAAAAAAAAAGAAACTCTTAACAGTTCAATCCTAAGGAAATATTCACAATGCATAAGGGCTTCACAAAGACATTAAGTGCAGAAACTTTTGTTATAACTGAAAATTATGAACTGGCAAGTCCATCAATAGGTAAATGATTAATTAATAGAATATCTGTACAGTTAAGTGGAATAATGCAGACTGAAATAGGTCCATACATATAAATATAGAAAATTTACATAATTCATTAATTATGAAAAGTTATAAAACATTACATATAGTGCAACACTGTTTAAAAAAGACAAGGTGGTAAAGTTTAAAAGATTAAAGGAAAACGTAATCTGTATAGATTGTTTTCATTTTAAATGACATCATAGAATACTTTATAAGACAGAATTTCTCAAAAGAAACAGAAGAAAATTGGTCTGGAAAGATTTAAGATTTCAAAGATTGATGGATTTTTTTGTGTTTTTGTTATTCAAAGATATTTAGCATTTATAAAATATGTTTATAAACCAGATGTGGTGGCACATGCCTGTAATCCCAGCAGCTTTGGAGGCTGAGGCAGGAGAATTGCAAGTTCAAAGCCAGCCTCAGCAACTTAGTGAGGCCCTCAGCAACTTAGAGAAACCCTGTCTCAAAAAATAAAGAAAAAGGGGTGGGGATGTGGCTCAGTGGTTAAGTGCCTCTGAATTTAATCCCTGGTACCAAAAAAATATATGTGTATATATATTTATAATCTTTAATTTACATGTGGCAAATTTTAAACTTCAGGTAGTTTTGAAGGCTTTAATAAGGTCTATCTCATGGCACTGACCTCACAGTACAATTGTCTAGTGGAAAGAAACTTTTTCCGATGGCCTGTCTGCTTGCCGCAGCAACTAGGGTCCTGTCTGCAGAACCACTTCCAGCAGTATCTGACCTCAAGCTTCCAAAATATGAGCAAGCCTTACATCTACCCTGCTCCTGATCACCTTGGCTAATGGAAACCACAGAGACAGGGACAGAGTCTAGAATAAGAGATAGTTACTAGAGGGCTGTGGAGTAGCTCAGTAGCAGAGTGCTTGCCTAGCATGCACAAGGCCCTTGGTTCAATCCTTAGCACTCCCCACCCCCTAACCCTCAAAAAGAGACAATCATTGAATCATCTATATTTGGTTTGGAAGTACATTTTAAAAGTTGCTTTGTAGCAAATTTTCTTCCCTAATAGTAAAATGAATGTGTATCCATTAGTCTCCAGCTGCATAGCATTATGTCGATGAGAGTGAATTTTACTGTATGTTCCAAATAGATAAAATATAGTTGAGATGATTAAAAATTGATGCTGGCAATCAAAATGCTTTCTTCCTGTGATAATGGCATATTCTGAGTGGCTTCAGTGAACAGATTGAGAAAAAAGCCTGAACTGCAAAGTCTATAGAAGTTTTTGGACAATTTCACATTTTAAGGACTAGCATACATCTTACCTATGCCATGTAACAATCACCATGTGAAGAAGAGACCTTCAAGTGAGGGTGTTTAATATTTTATCTTTTGAAGAATTAATATTGTTGGCTTTTTTTTCATTTTTATAAATCAGCCTTTATAAGATTGGATGAAAATTGAAAGAACCAATGTCTAGGCATAAAAGCATGAAGAAATAATATACAATATATACAGCAAGGGGCTAGGATTGTGGTTCAGTGGTAGAGCGCTTGCCTTGCATGTGTGGGGCACTGGGTTCAATCCTCAGCACCACATATAAATAAATGAATAAAGGTCCATCAACAACTAAAAAAATTTTAAAAAATATATAGCAAGAAACTGGGTCATGCATGTCCCAAGCTTTGCTGTGAGATTTGACCTTGAGCAGGGGTGTTGAGAATACAGACACATACACGTGCACACACTTTTTTTTTTTTGGTACTGGAGATTGAACTCAGGGGCACTTGACCACTGAGCCACATCCCCAGCCCTATTTTGTGTTTTATGTAGAGACAGGGTCTCACTGAGTTGCTTAGTCCCTCGCTGTTGCTGCAGCTGGCTTTGAACTCGAGATTCTCCTGTCTCAGCCTCCCTAAGTGCTGGGATTACAGGCTTGAGCCACCGTGTCCAGCTCATACACACACTTTGATAGTGCTGAAGATTGAACCCAGGGGTGCTCTACCACTGATCTATATCTTCAGCCCTTTTTATTTTTTATTTTGAGACAGGGTCTTGGACTTGGAATCTTCCTGCCTCAGTCTCCCAAGTTAAGTTGCTGGGATTACAAGGGTGTGCCACCATGCCCAGTGAAAAATAAATTTAAAGGCCTCTTTTCTCTGATTACAAAATTTGTGTATGCTTAATCCTTTATTCAGCAAATATTTATTTAGAATCCCTATGTGCCAAATTCTAAGTTTAGGGCATACTTGGTGATTAAAACAAAGTCCTTGCTGCCATATTATTTCATTGAGCGGAGGCTTGTTTTAGGGAAGAAAATAATATGTAATCCTATCACTGTTAATATCTTGGGATAGTCTTCCTGTTTTGTTTTTTTTTTTTAGTGTACAAGTATATTGGTCTGGTTATATAAGTTTATATTCAGAAACATATATTTGTCTTAACCACTCACATATGATTGAGACCACATGTGATACTGTATCTCTCATCTTTCAGTTGACACAATACTGAGAGTTTTTTCATGTTATTCAATATTCTTTGACATAGCTGTGTGATGTATTATAGATAATTTACCCATTTCCTTAATGAGAGACATTTAGGACATTTGTCTTGCTATTATAAATAATGTTGCAATGAATATCCTTGTGCCTCATGTTTTCCCATTTAAATCATTTCTAGATTTATTTCTAGAAACAAGGCTGAGTAATATGTTAGTCAGCTCTGCATGCTGTGAACAAAATACCCAAGAAGAACAACTTAGAGGAAGAGAAGTTTCTTTGGGGCTCACAGTTTCAGAGGTCTGGGTGTATAGATGGCTGACTCCATTGCTGTGGGCCCAAGGAAAGGCAACACATCATGGTGGACATGTCCAGTGGGGGAAAACCCCTCAGCTCATGGCAGGGTCAGGAAGCTGAGAGAGGCAGGGAGAATATCAGGGAGCAGGGCGGGGAGAACAACCCTTCTAGGGCATACCACCAGTGACCCATCTCCTCTAGCCATACCCCACCTGCCCACAGTCACCAGTCAGTTAGTCTATTCAAATTAGGATGGACCAATTAGGTTACAGATCTCAAATTCCAGTCACTTTAGCTCTGAACATTGCTGCATTAACACAGGAGCTTTTGGGGGATACCTCATGTCGGGGTCCTCCCAGCCAGGTATCAGTCTCCCCCCTCAGCCAGTGGGGAGGAGAGGATCCCCGGGAGTCCCTGACACGACGGCTGAGAATGGTAAAGTCGTCCGGCACGCAGTTACCACGCCTGAGCCGGAGAGTTCTGTCTTGAGCAGGAACTGATTTATTGAGGGGAGATACAGGCTTCTATAGAGGAGGGGGTAGGTGTCCTGTTACTGAGCTAAGAATGCGGAAGTGGGATGTACAGAGGCACTTAGATAGGAGAGTATTCATTGTCCATGTCTTGTCCACGAACACGGAAGCAGAGGTCAGCCAGTAAGGGCGAGGTGATGGCTCTCCCGGGGCAGCGTGGTCAGGCCTGAGCTGGTAGCTCGGTGCCATTTTGTGGCATGCCCTTGCATATGTCCCCCATACCTCATAGCCAAGTAAACCCAGGAAAGTTTAAATCCTAATCCAGATAGTCACCTGTGCTGTTCTTCCCACTGACCATATAACATTTCTTATTTTAATCTTATTTTTTTAAAATGTTTATTTTTTAGTTGTAGGTGACAGAATATCTTTACTTTTATGTGGTGCTGAGGATCGAACCCAGTGCCTTATGCGTGCTAGGTGAGCACGCTACCACTGCGCCATAATCCCAGCCCCTCTTATTTTTTTTTTTATTTTTTTATTTTTTTTTATAGATGGACACAATGTCTTTATTTTATTCGTTTGTATGTGGTGCTGAGGATCGAACCCAGGGCCTCACGCATGCGAGGCAAGCGCTCTACCGCTGAGCTACAATCCCAGCCCCTCTTATTTTAATCTTTGTGAGAGGCCATAAAGGGAAAACTTTCCCTTGACATCTTTTTTTTTTTATTTTTCTTTTAATTAAAAAAAATTTTTTTTTAGTTGTAGATGGACATGATATCTTTATTTAATTTAATTATACGCAGTACTGAGAACAGAACCCAGTGCCCCACACATGCTAGGCAAGTGCTCTACTACTGAGCCACAACCCCAGCCCTGGCTTGGGATTCTTGAGCTCAACTGGTTTTCCTGCCTTAGGCATGCTGCACCTCGCTCATCTTGAGCAATTACTTTTAAATTTTGTCTGTTGCCATTCTTATGACAACATTGCAAAGGCTTTCTAAGACTTAGGTTTCTGATCAAGTCATTGCAAAATATTAGGAAATAAGTGTTGTAATATATTTTTCTGACATGAACTCTCAGTTCTGACCAGGATATTCCCTGCATGTGATTAGTATATCTCTACCTTGGAAATCTCTCTTCTGGAGGAAAACTGGATGGTGATAGCCTTGGAATCACAGACATCATTGTCTGGCTTGTTGTACTTTGAGTTCATTTGTCAGTGCTGATAGTCAGAAGGGTCCAGTTAAAATCACATGAGCTCTTTGTCTGAGCTGCAGGCAAGAGTGCGTCTGTGGTTGTCCATGGGAGAACTGAAGGCTGGCACTCTGGGGAAGCTTGGTGAAAAGAACAGCCAGATTTGCGTGGGTGATTTTAATAAAGTCAGGGTGTTCCTGGGCTGTAGAAGAGTTATATAGATTAAGAAGAGGGAGTTATAAAAGCTGGCCTCTGAATATCACTTTGAGAGTTTTGTAGTAATTAACTTTATTTTTAATATGATTTCATTTGAGAACTGGAAAGTGTTAAGGATGTAGGTAGAGAGCAGTAATTATTTTACTGTCTGTAGAGAATAGCTAGAGGGTAACAGAAAGTACTAAATTAAATCTGGAGTGTAGCCTACAAAGTAATCACATTTAAGAGGTACAAAAATGCAGACACTTGACTCTGCTAGTCTTGCTTTATGTCACTCAAAAGATGATCAGCCTGGACGGGTTGCTGAAGAGTTGGCCCCTACTACATAGGTTAATAATGTGTCAGAGATATTCAGCCATAGTAAGAACTTTTAAGACTTGGTAATACTACTCCTATGCTTTCTTCAAGTACATCAATTTGTGACTTTATTAAAACCCTACAGGAGAAATTTGACTCAATAAATAAATAAATAAATAAATACCCTGCCTCTCCTGATTCTTAAACCAGGGAGTCATTTTCACTTCACCTTGGTTCTGATGTAGGCATAATTCATTCCTGAAAATCAGACATTCTATGTAGGAATACCAGCCAGGAACCTATTTTTTTTTCTTTTTTGACATGTCATCTTGCTATGTTGCTCATGTTGGTCTCAAACTCGTGAGCTCAAGCAATCCTCTCGCCTCAGCCTCTGGAGTAGCCAGGACCACAGGCTCACATCACCCTGCCTGATTCTACTATTTTACTTGAGAGAAATTTAAATATATTACATGTAATCTAAAACTCTCAACCAATTTCCAGCATATTAATACAATACATCAAAATATCTACCTACAAGTAGCGAATATCGCATTACAATATTAGATGCCAAAAACACTTCCTGTTTTTCAAATAGTAAATATAGTTGGTAAGAAGTGATTGCTTGGTGTATAATACTGTATAGCCTATCCCTTTGGCACTCTGCATGCTCTTTTTTTGCGGGGAGGAATGGCAGGGGTACTGGGGATTGAACTCACAGGCACTTGGCCCACTGAGCCACATCCCCAACCCTCTTTTGTACTGTATTTAGAGATAGGGTCTCACTGAGTTGCTTAGTGCCTTGCCTTGTTGAGGTTAGCTTTGAACTTGTGATCCTCCTGACCCAGCCTCCCAAGCTGCTGGGATTACAGGAATGCACCACTGCACCCAGCTGCATGCTCTTTTTAACATTCACAAGAAATTCTAATATTCTGTCAAAATGCACACCATTTTGTTTAGAATATTGTATTGAGTTTTGCTTACTAGGGTTTTCTATATAAGCACACAGGAAAATATATGAAGCTTGGACATTGAAAATCTAAAGACTTCCACAGAGAAACGTTAACTGGAGAGATAGTCTGCTGTAACTAACCCAGCACTAAGCAGAGGAAACAAAAGCTATATATAGCCAGTGAAAAATGCAGTTACTTGCCTGGAGCGACAGCACTTGCCCATAATTCCAGCTATTTAGGAGACTGAGGCAGAAGGTTTGCAAGTTTAAGGTCAGTAAGACCCTGTCTCAACTACAACAAAAAAAGCTGAGGGTGTAGCTCAGTGGTAGAGGGCTTGCCTAGAATATGAGGCCCTGAGGGACTGGGGTGGCAGGGAAGTAGTTACTTAGCTCTCCATTTTGGACTAATGCAAGTGTGTACTTCAGAAAAACAGTTTTCTCTGGCAGAATTCTTAAAATTCGCTGAGATCTGCTGGCCAAATCCAAGGATGCTAGAGCAGAGCTGCTGGAAAAAACAGTGAATCTGTAACTATCCATGGCTTCATTAGAGTAGCTGGACCTTTAGCAACAAAGTCCTGGCTTGCCATTGAGTATAAGGGGCAAATTGGCATTTTTTTCCATATTTTTTATTGGTGCTTTATAATTATGCTTAATGGGACTCGTTACATATTTGTACATGCACAAGATATAATAATATAGTTTGGTCAGTAACATCCCCAAATATTTCCCCTTTCCCTTTGCTCTTTCCACCCCCCGATTCCTTTCCTCTACTGGTCTCCCTTCTAACTTCATGGGATTCCCCCTTTCACACTTTTTCCCCCCTTCTCCTCTCTAGCTTCCACATATGGAAAAAAAAATACAACCTTGACTTTCTGAGTTTGGCTTATTTTACTTACGGCTTTCCAGTTCCATCCATTTACCAGAAAATGACATATTTTTCTTTATGGCTGAATAAAACTCCAATGTTTATAAAAATAACATTTTCTTTTTTAAAATTTTATTTGTTCTTTTTAGATATACATGACAGTATATTTTGACGTTTTTATACAAACATGGAATATATCTTATTCTAATTAGGATTCCAGTCTTGTGGTTGTACATGATGTAGAGATTCACTGTGGTGTATTCATATACGTACATAGGAAAGTTGTGTCAGATTCATTCCACTGTCTTTCCTATTCCTGTCCCCTCTCCCTTCCCTTCATTCCCCTTTGTCTAATCCAATGAACTTCTGTTCCTCCCCCATACTTCTTGTGTGTTAGCATCCACATATCAGAGAAAATATTCACCCATTGTTTTTTTGGGATTGGCTTATTTCACTTAGCATGAATCTCCAGATTCCATCCATTTACTGGCAGATGTCATACAGCCATTCTTTTTCATGGCTGAGTAATATTCTGTTGTGTATATAAGTACATTTTCTTTATCCATTCATCTGTTGAAGGGCACCTAGGCTGGTTCCATAATTTGGCTATTGTGAATTGTGCTACTATAAACATGGTATGCACAGATTGGTATAGTATGCTGCCTTTAATTAATTAGAATAATTAATTATTTAGGATAGTTACTGAGGGGTAATATACCTGGGTCATATGGTAGTTCCATTCCCAGTCTTTTGAGGAACCTCCATATTGATTTCCATGGTGGCTAACTTACAATCCCACCAGCAATGTAAAAGTGTTCCTTCCTATTTCTCCCACATCCTCACCATCACTTACTGTTATTTGTATTGTTGATGGCTGTCATTCTTACTGGAGTGAGATTAAAAACTCAGTGCAGTTTTGATTTACAGTTCCCTAACTGCTAAGGGTGTTGAACAGTTTTTCATATATTATATTCATATAAATATTCCTATTTCTTCTTCTTTTTTGGGCACTGGGGATTGAACTCAGGGGTGCTTAACCACTGAGCCACAACCCCAGTCCTTCTTTTATATTTTGTGTTTTGAGACATGGCCTCTCTAAGTTGCTGAGTCTGGCCTTGAACCTGCAATTCTCCTGCCTTAGCCTCCTGAGTTGCTGGTATTATAGGTCTGGTTCTATTTTTTCTTTTGAGAACTGTCCATTTAGTTCATTTGCCTATTTATTGATTGGGTCATTTGTTTTTTGGTGGTAAGTTTTTTGAGAGTTCTTTGTATGTTCTAGATATTAATCTTCTGTCAGAAGAGTAGCTAGCAAGGATTTTTTCCCAGTCTATAGTTTCTGTCTTCATAATCTTGTTTCCTTTGCTGTGCAGAAGTTTTCTAACTTGATGGCATCTCATTTATTAATTCTTGGTATTATTTCCTGAGGGTTAGGGGCCCTGTTGAGGAAGTCATTGTGTGTATCTATATGTTGGAGTGTTGGCCCTACATTTTCTTAGTTCTTTGATCCATTTTGTGAGTTGACATTTGTGCAGCGTGAGTGATAGGAATCTAGTTTCATTCCTCTATATAAGGATATCCAGTTTTCTTAGAAACATTTGTTAAAAATGCTGTCTTTTTTCCATGTGTATTTTTGGCACCTTTGTCAAGGATCAGATGACTGTATCTGTGTGGGTTTGTTTCTGTCTCTCCTATTTTGTACCATTGGTCTCTGTTTTTATGCCAGCACCATGCACTTTGTGTTATATAACTCTGTAGTATAATTTGAAGTGAGGTATTGTGACAACTCTAGCATTATATTTTGGCTTAGAATTGCTTTGGGTATTCTGGGTCTTTTATTTTTCCAAATGGATTTTGGGACTGTTTTCTAGTTCTAGCAGTGGAGCACGCCTGTAATCCCAGTGGCTTGGGAGGCTGAGACAAGAGGATCAGGAGAATCGTTAGTTCACTAAGCAATTCAGTGAGACCCTGTCTCTAAATAAAATACAAAATAGGGCTGGGAATGTGGGTCAGTGGCCGAGTGCTTCTGAGTTCAATCTCTGGTACCATTTGTGTGTGTGCACAATGCAGAATTTAATGATTTAAGTCTAGTAGTATCTATACTTAAGAGAAACACTCACTTATTTTGGAACAGAATTTTAGAAATTATAGAGGATTTCTGTTGTCAAAATGAAAATTAATATTATAGATTTTCAAAAATTTGTATCAGCCCTATAAATGCAGAATTCCTTTGAGTATCCAGGGGAAAGAAACATTAAAGACAATAAGTATCATTATTTGTTGCATTATAATTTACATAACTTACCGTATTACATAACCATTATACTAGTTGCCCATGTTATCATCTACCAAGAATTTCAAGGAAAAGTTTCTCTAAGTAATTTTCAAAAGTAACAAGTAGATGGCATTATATTACTATTACTATTCTTTTTTTAAAAAAATATTTTTTAGTTATACATGGACATAGTATCTTTATTTTGTTTACTTATTTTTTTAATATGGTACTGAGGATGGAACCCAGTGCCTCACATGTGTGAGGCAAGCACTCTGCCACTGAGCCACAACCTCAGCCCCTATTACTATTCTTAATACATATTGCTAATGATAAAATTCAGGAAAAAATATTTCTATAAAACATTTCATTTTCGGGGCTGGGGTTGTGGCTCAGTGGTAGAGCGCTTGCCTGGCATGCGTGAGGCACTGGGTTCGATCCTCAGCACCACATAAAAAATAAATAAATAAAATAAAGGTATTGTGTCCATCTACAACTAAAAAATATTAAAAAAAACATTTCATTTTCAAACTCATAGAATGAGTAAATACATTTGTTCTTATTCAATAACTTCACATTTGCGTCAACCTGGATCTAAAGTTATTGTACTTCTAGTGATTTCCTTGAAATAATTGCTTCACTAACTGAAACTATTACTTAAAGAAAACCACTGAACATGGCAAGCAAATTTCTTCACAAGAAATGAACTTATCTTTACTTTACAGTTTTATTTATTTATTTTTGGTACCAGGGATTGAATTTAGGGGCACTCAACCACTGAGCCACATCTCCAGCCCTATTTTGTGTTTTATGTAGAGACAGGGCCTCACTGAATTGCTAAGTGCCTCTCTGTTGCTGAGGCTGGCTTTGAACTGGCAATTCTCCTGTCTCAGCCTCCCAAAGTGCTGGGATAACAGGCGTGCGCCACTGCACCCAGCTAAGGACTTTCAGTTTTAATGCAATAGTAATTTGTACCACAATGTACTTCTTTAACTCTAAACCTTGTTAAATGAACAAAATAATTAGAACAAGAAAAGTAAAGAGAAGTAGTAGTCATCTCATAACAGGGAACCTTTTAAACTATAACCATGTTTGGGATTGCATTGAATCTGTACATAGCTTTCAATAATATGGTCATTTTAACATTAATTTTACGTATGCGTGAACATGGGAGGCTTTTCCATCTTCTATTGTCTTCTTCCATTTCTTTCTTCAGTGTTCTGCTGTTTTTATTGTAGAGGTCTTTCACCTCCTTGGTAGGATTTATTCCTAGGTATTTTATTTTGGGGGCTATTGTGAATGAAATTGTTTTCCTGATTTCTTTTTCGACAAATAGGTTATTGGTGTATAGAAAAGCTATTGATTTTTGTATGTTAATTTTATATCTTGACCTCACCAGGTTTGTTTGTTTGTTTTGGTTCCAGGTATTGAACCCAGGGCTGCTTACAACCGATCCACATCCCCAGCCTGTTATTTTTTTCTTTTGAGACAGGGTCTTGCTAAGTAACTTAGAACCTTGCTAAGTTGCTGAGCCTGGTCTCAAACTTACAGTCCTCCTGCCTCAGCCTTCCAAGTTTCTGGGAATTACAAGCATGCACACCACACCTAATCTGACACCACTAATTTTTTTTTTTTTTTATAAATACCTGTGACTCAATTGCCTTGTCATTCAGCTCTTTGTCCTTCTTTTCCTCTCCTTTCTTCCTTTCCTTTTATCCATTTGTTATTTCTTTCTTCCATTCTCTTCCTTTCAAACAGGATTGTTTTCCTGACTTCTTTCCTTAGCAGATTTATTATTAGTATATAGGAAAGCTATTTATTTTTATATGTTGATTTTGTATCCTGCTACTTTGTTGAATTTATTAGATCTAGCAGTCTTTTAGTGGAGCTTTTTGGATCTTCTAGTATACGATCATATCATCTGTAAAAAGTAATAATTTGACTTCTTTCCTAGTCTAATTGCTCTGGCTAGAATTTCTAGTACTATATTGAGTAAAAGTGGTAAGGGGCTGGAGTTGTAGCTCAGTGGTGGAGCACTTACCTAGCATATGTGAGGCACTGGGTTTGATCCTCAGCACCATATAAAAATAAATAAATAAAGGTATTTTGTCCATCTACAACTAAAATATATATATTTAAAAAAATGGTAAAAGTGGACATCCTAGTCTTGTTCCAGACTTTAAAGGAAATGTTTTCAGTCTTTCCCCATTCCCTGTGATGTTGGCTTTAGGTTTGTCATATATAGCCTTTATGATGTTGAAGTCAACTTGATCATGATATATAATCTTAATATGTTGAATAAGATTTGCTAATATCTTATTAAAGACTTTCTATCTATGTTCATGAGGAATATTGGTCTGTAGTTTTCTTTACTTAATTTGTCCTTGTGTGGTTTTGGTATCAGAGTGATAATGGATTCATAGAATGAATTTAGAAGTGTTCTACCCCTATTTCATGGATTTGAGGAGCACTGCATTCGTTCTTGTTTAAAGGTCTTAGAATTCAGCTGAGAATCCATCTGGGCCCAGACTTTTCTTTATTGGAAGGATTGTTAATATTGTTTCAATCTCATTACTTGTTATTTGTCTGTTTAGGTTTTCTGTATCCTCTTAGTTCAATTTTGGCAGGTCATGTGTGTCTAGAAATATATCCATTTCTTGTAGATTTTCCAATTTGTAAGTTTTCAAAATACTTCATAATTATCCTCTGGAATTTCTGTAATGTCTATGGTGATATCTCCTTTTTCATCTCTAATTTTATTAACTTGGGTCTTCTTTTTCTTTTGGTTGACTGTGGATTTATCAGTCTTGTTTTATCTTTTCAAAGAACCAACTCAATTTCATTGATCCTTTTGTATTTTTGAATTCTCTTATTAATTTTGGCTCCAGTGTTACTTATTTTCTTCCTTCTACTGGTTTTGGAATTGGTTTGTTTTTCTAGGGCTTTGAGATGCATCATTAGGTTATTTTGGAGGGGGGGTGTCTTTCTGATTTTCTTACATAGGCATTCAGAGTCATAAACTTTCCTTTTAGAACTATTTTCATAGTGTCCCAGAGGTTCTGGTATATTGTATCAATATTCTTGTTTGATTTGAATATTTAAAAAAATTCTTCCCTGATTTAAAAGTTCAATCTCCATATGTTTATATAGTTTCTATAGTTTTTCTTGGTGTTGATTTTTAATTTTATTCCATTAGGATCTGATAAGATACAAAAAATTATATTGACTTTTTTATATTTGCTGAGAGTTTCTTTGTGGCTTACGATGTATGTTTTGGATAAGGTTCTATGAACAGCTGAAAAGAAAATGAATTTGGTGTCTGTTAAGTCCTTTTGATTTGTAATATTTTTTAGATTTGAAGAGTCATTACTATGTCCGTATGACCTAATCTGTTGGTGAGAGAGCGGTGTCAAAATTATCCAGTATTATTGTACTGGGGTCTGTTGGAGTCTTTAAGTTGAGTAGAGTCTGTTTTATGTAATAAGGTGCAATAATATTTGGGGCATAAATACTTACTATTATTGTATCTTCTTGTTAAACTGTTTACCAGTAGGAAGTGAACTTCTTTGTCTCTTATTAATTTTGTCTTGAACTTTGCTTCATTGGATGTGAGAGTAACTAATCCTGCTTGTTTTTGGACTCCATTTGCATGGAATATCATTTTCCATCCTTTTGCTTTCAGTGTGTGATTCTTTGTGAATCTCTTGCAAATAACAGAGTTGGGTCTTTTTATTTATTATTTATTTTTATTTATTTATTCTACTTAGGTATACATGATAGCAGAATGCATTTTGATTCATTGTACACAGATGGAGCACAGCTTTTCATTTCTCTGGTTGTACGTGATATAGAATCACATCATATATGCAGTCGCACATGAAGGTAGGGCTATGATGTCCATCTTATTCCATCTTTACTGTCCCCGTGCCCCCTCCCCCATTATGGATTGGCATCCACTTATCAGAACATTTGGCATTTGGTTTTTGGGCTTGGCTTACTTTGCTTAGCATGATATTCTCCAGCTCCATCCATTTACCTGCAAATGCCATAATTTTATTCTCTTTTATTGCTGAGTAATATTCCATCATGTATATATAGCACAATTTCTTTATCCATTCATCTATTGTAGGGCATCTAGGTTGGTTCCACAGTTTAGCTATTGTGAATTGTGCTGCTATAAACATTGAAGTGGCTGTGTCACTGTAGTATGCTGTTTTTAAGTCCTTTGGGTATAGACTAAGGAGTGGGATAGATGGGTCAAATGGTGGTTCCATTCCAAGTTTTCTAAAGAATCTCCATACTGCTTTCCAGATTGGTTGCACCAATTTGCACTCCCACTAGCAATGTATGAGTGTGCCTTTTCCCCCACAACCTCACCAACACTTACTGTTATTTGTATTATTGATAACTGCCATTCGGATTGGGTCTTTTTAAATCCATTCTGCCAGCCTGTGTCTTTTAAGTGAAGAGTCAAGACCATTTACATTCAGCATTTTTATAGAGGTTTATTAATATCTGCCATTTTGACTTATTTCTAATGTTTGATTTGTTCTGTTTTCTCATTTTCTTAGCTAATCTTGTGAGATTTAAGCTGTGGCATTTGGTTTTGATTTCTTTTTTTTTTTTTTTTTAAATATTTTGTTTTAGTTGTAGATGAACACAATATCTTTATTTATTTTATGTGGTGCTGAGGATCAAACCCAGTGCCTCACGTATGCGAGGCAAGCGCTTAACCGCTGAGCCATAGCCCCAGCCCCTGGTTTTGATTTCTTTTGTACGTAGTATTAAGTATTTTCTGTAGTGCTAGCTTAGTAGTCATGTGTTCTTTTAGTTTCTGCTTCTCTTGGAAGGTTTTTATTTTTTTTTTATTTTGAAGGCTAGCTTTGCTTAACATATCAATCTTGGTTAATAGTTATTTTCCTTCAGGGGTTGGAACACATCATGCTAAGCCCTCCTGGATATTAGTTTGTGCTGAGAAATCATAAATAATTCTGATTGGCTTGCCCATATATGTGACCCAATGTTTTTCTACTGAGGCTTTTATAATTCTGTCCTTGTTCTGTACATTAGGTATTTTAATTATTCTGTGTCATGGAGACACAGATCCTATCTATTTGGGGTTCTGAATGCCTCCTGTTTCTGGATTTCCACCTTATTCTCAAAGTTTGGAAATTTTTCTATTATTTCTCTGAAGTTTATGCATACAATTAACCTGCATCTCACAACCCTCTTCAATTCCAGTGATTCTTGAATTTGGTCTCTTAATGTTGTCCCAGAGTTATTATATGTTCTGATCATAGTTACTTTTTTTCTTTAATACTCTGAGTTTTCAAGGCCAGCCACTTTGTCTTCCAGCTCTGAGAATCCTTCTGCATGGTCTACTCTATTAGAGTCTCTATTAGAGACTTTTAGTTGAACTTTTTGATTTATTGTGTCTTTCATTTCCAAGAGTTTTTTTTTTTAATAACTCTTATTTCTTTATTGAATTTCTCATTTATGTCCTATACTAACTATATTCATTCAGTTGTTTTTCTGTGTTCTCTTAGAATTTATTGATCATTTACATAATCATTATTTTGAATTCTTTATCTGGTATTTCATTCAGTTCAGTTATCTATGTAGTCAGTTATTGGTGAATTATGAACTTCAGGAAGTGTCATATTACCTTGTTTTTTTTTTTTTTTAAATCTAGAGTTCTTTTTTTTTTTAAACCTTTATTTTATTTATTTATGTATTTGTATGTGGTGCTGAGGATCGAACCCAGTGCCTCATGCGTGCGAGGCAAGTGCTCTACCACTGAGCCACAATCCCAGCCCATATTACCTTGTTTTATCCATATTTTCTGTATTCCTATGCTGGATTTCTCTTCTATTGTTTGTACCATTTTAGGGCATATCCCTCACAGGTGTGTTATATCCCTATTTTTGCTGAAGGAGCCAATGTCCATGAGTGGAACCTTGGGGCCTCCCCATCCATTTTTGTTTGGGGGTTTTGTCTCCACTGTTACTTGTATTAAAGTATTGTTGGAGTTTGAGCATCATTAGTTTGTATGTGAAGCAAGGCACACTGTCTCTTGCTGGGTTGCCGGCTAGAGTGTCCTGGAACTGAAGCTGGTTGAGATAGTTCTCAGCTTTCCTTCTCATCAGTATAAGGTGGGATGGAATGGGAAGCACTGTCAATTGGAGTTTTGTTTGGACAGATGTCATTAGTGCATTCCTAAGGTGGGACTGAGGCATGGTTCTAAATGGAAAGTTCTAGCAGCTGGGATTTAGCTCTCATACTCCTGCTGCTTGAATCCTGAGCTGTGGAACAACTGGAAAATGCAACTTTCCTCTAATCCACTGCCTTGAACCTCTCTGGACTGGCATTTTCATGGACTTGCCTCTTCATATATATAGTATTATTATGCATATGTAGTGAATCTTTACCCTTAGCTCACCTGTGGCCACACCTTCCTTTGCTTTCTTAACTGGGAACATTCTGTTTTCCATAGTCTGTGCTCAGTAAATGAGCTTTGGAGTCTAATGGGGAAGGTGAAGGGAGGGCTGGCTTAAAATCCTAACTTGGAGAGAATGGCAGCAAAATTGCTTTTGGTTGAGTGCTCTAAGGTAGGCAGTGTAATTCCTCTAGTCCAGAAATTTCAACCTTTTGGGACTATATGGAGGAAGCTGTTACAGTCACAGCTGTTACTATATGGAGGAAGAATTACAGTCGTAATTCTACTTACGGTGTTATAAATATATAAGCAAAAATATGACATTTTGAAATATAGTTTTATTAGGAACCTTTTATTTCATTTAAGGCTAACAAATTAGCCTGTTCTGTATGATAGAAAACACAGGTCTTTTCACAACAGGGATAAAGCTCCTAATATGCTAATAAACACCCCAAATGCTTTTTATTTTCTTATAAGAGGTAGTTTTTTTTATATCTCAATACTTGAGATTAAGCAATTAAGTAACTTGCACAAGGTTTGCCAGCCGAGTAAGTGATACAACCAGGATTAGAACTCACTTTCTCTGAGCCTATCCTCTTATCCACTGTTTACTACACAACTCTTAGCATCCCTATCTGTAGCTAGACACAGTGGTGTGTGCCTGTAGTCCTAGCTTCTTGGGAAACAGGATCGCTTGAACCCAGGAGTTTGAAGCCAGCCTGGGCAACATAGTAAAATGCTGCCTCTTAAAAATCTGTTGGCTGAAGGGATCTGGATATATCTTTAGATAAGATTTAAATTTTGTGTTCTTTCTTCTCTTACTAGTTTCTAGTCTGTTTGATATATCAATTTTGTTTGTTACTGAGTATTAAACCCAGGGGTATTTACCACTGAGCTTCATCTCTAGTCTCTTTTTAAAAATATTTTTTAGTTATAGATAGACATAATATCTTTATGTGGTGCTGAGGATCAAACCCAGTGCCTCACATGTGCAAGGCAAGCCTCTGCCACTGAGCCATAACCCCAGCCCTCTAGTGCCCTCTAGTCTTATTTTTTGAGACAGGGTTTCACTAAGTTGCCAAGGCTGGCCTGGAATTTGCAGTTCTCCTGTCTGGCTGGATTAGAGGTGTGTACAACCACACCTGGCTGATAATTTCTGATGAAAGTATTAATATCTATGCAGATTTATTCCATTTTTATATAATTCTGACTTAAATTTGTTACAAGATATAAATTAAGGAACTTTATTCTGTTTATTTATTTTGCCTTAAGTTAATGTTTGGTAATATTAGTATATGAGCTATTTTGGACATTGGTATTTGATTTTGTGTGTGTGTGTGGCACTGGGGATCAAACCCAGAGCCTTATACATGCTAAGCAAGTGCTCTACCACTGAGCTACATCGCCAGCCCTTTTATTTTGAGACAAGGGTCTAGGTTGCCCAGGCTGGCATCGAACTTGTGATCTTCCTGCTTCAGCCTCTTGAGTAGCTGAGATTATAGCACCTACCCTTGGATACATGTTTTTTTCATACCTTTAGCTGGTTTTGTATATGTGTTTTTAAAATTCAATCTGATATCATCTAATGTATCTATAACAAATTTAAATTGAGTATTAGTTTTCTAGAGTCTTGTAGTTGAGAAAATCCAGAGATTAATTTGTTGAGAACCTGAAGATGTTTTTGAGACAGGGTTTCACTATGTGCCTAGGCTGGTCTCCAACTCTTGGGCTTAAGCCATCCTCCTATTTCAGCCTCCAAAATAGCTTGTACTCCAGGTGCCCCTATTGTGCCCAAGTTTTGTTTTATATTTCGAGTGTGATACAACTTCAAGATGCAATAGAAATTTCTCAGAGCCAACATGGTGCTAATGGAGTGAGCCATTTGTACATCTGAGCTCAAGCTGTCTGTTCTCAGTATGAGCTGCTTGTTCTGCATCTCTGGAGCAAACCTAAAACTATTTTAGAGGGATTGTGGCTCAATGGTACAGTGCTTGCCTACATGTGTGAGGCACAGGGTTTGATTCTGAGCACCACATACAAATAGATGTCCATCCACAACTAAAAAAATATATTTTAAAAAACCCACTATTTTAGAAAGGCATTGAAACTTCTTGATTATTTGAATGCATTAGTTTGGAATAATGATGACTAAGCCCATAGATTTTGATTTAAGGCATAAGAAGTTGAGAGGTATTTATTTTAACGAAACTGATAAAAATACAGATTCTAGAATCCCTGGAAGTGATTTCTGTTTTATGAGAAATCACCTGGACTGTGGACTATAATATGGCCAGAATCTTTTTAAACTTTCTAGGGGAATTAGCAAATCTCTCTGAAGAGTCCCTCTGTTTGCTCACTCTTACAGGGATAAATTGCTTGGGTGACTTAAAGTGCACAGTTGGTATTTATTTAAATAAATGGTAAACATTTAAGTTATTAGGGTACAATTCTTGTCTACTTTTATCTCAGAGCCTAAAGAAACAGGAATAGGGGCTGGGGTGGTGGCTCAGTGGTGGAGCACTTGCCTCCGATCCTCAGCACTGCATATAAATAAAGGTTCATCAACAATTAAAACTAAGGGGAGAATCTAAGACTATTTATTCTGTGGTAGAATAATGTAACAAATTTAGCAAGATAAGCCTAGTGAGAACAAGCTTCATGGGCATTAAGCTTATCTGTATAGGGCTTGACACATGTAGACAAATATTACATTTTCTTACATTGATTTTTAAAAGTTATATAATAACATCTCTCACAGCTGTAAACTAAAAAGCTCCTGAATCTGAGGTGTTTTATCCTTCTTTTTCAACCTCAGCTTTTCCTTACTAGCTCATTACTGGTCATGTTTTTCCATCTAAGAAGAGCCTACCATTAGCCTGCAGGAAACACTGGGGATACCATTGGAGAAAATGTCAGAGGCAGTACACACCCCGGGAGTAGAGGGGCAGGGAGTGAGTTCTCAGAATGCCCTCACCCTCCTCTTACCATGCTGGTTCTCATTCTGTGCAGTGTGGCTTCCTGTTGTGGTGCATGGCCCCGAGTCCTTCTAACGGGGCTGAACTGCTCTACAGGCGCATCATTCGTCCTTTCTTCTTGAAGCACCAGTCTCAGGTAGACAGTGTGGTGAAGGACCTGAAGGACAAAGCCAAAGAGACTGCAGATGCCATCACTAAAGAAGGTAAGAGTCAGGGACAGCTTGGTTCAACACATGGAGATGTGATACACTGGGCTCAAATAATGGGCTTCATGCCCTTCTTGTCCTCTCAGTTCTCCTTAGTTAAATGCAAAGACCACTAAATGGATTTCCTTATGAAGAGTTTGCCTTTTGCCCTTTACCTTTTTTCTTTTTTGACCAGGGATTGAACCCAGGGATGCTTAGCCACTGAACCACATCCACAACCCTTTTTGAGACAAGTTTTCTTGCCAGGCATGGTGGTGCACGCCTGTAATCCCAGCACTTTGGGAGGCTGAGACAGGAGAATCGCCAGTTCAAAGCCAGCAATGGCAAGGCACTAAGCAACTCAGTGAGAACCTGTCTCTAAGTAAAACACAAAATGAGGATGTGGCTCAGTGGTCGAGTACCCCTGAGTTTAATCCCTGGTACCAAAAAAAAAGATTAGGCATGGAATCAGAAGTCAAGGTCAAACTTTTTAGCCTGATCAGGTGGAAGGAGAGAATTGCCACTGAGCTGGGAAAGACTGGATAGTACAGGTGTAGGTAGGAGGAAATAAGGAATTCTGTTCCAGAGCTGTCTTTGAGGTATCAGATACCTATATGGAGTAGTCAGCCAGCCAGTTGGATGTAGATGTTAGAGTTCAGAAAACAGGTATGGATTGTGGGTAGAAAGGAGATGAGAAGCAATCAGCCAAATAGACCCATAGAGAAAGGGAAGGCAAGGTGGGGTCCTTGGGGCCAAGTGAAAAAATGTTTCAGAGGAGGAAGTGATCCATTGTCATGTGCTGTAGACAAGTTAAATAAGATGACAAGGAACCATTGGACTTAGCAATGAGGAAGCCACTAGTGACCTTGAGAAAAAGATTTTATAGAGTACTGGGAACAAACTACTGGTTGGAAGAGATGGGGACAGGCATGAAGAGTGTGTACAATTCTTTTGAGACAGTTCTTACAAAAGGGGAGTAGAAGAATGGGGCTGTAGCTGGAATAAGGAATGTGGGTCCTGAGAAATTTAAAACTTTTTAAGGTAGGAGAAATAAAGCGTGTTTGAAAATTAATGAGAATGATTCAGTAGAGAACAATGGCTGGAGCTTTGACCTTGAGCAGAACAGAAATAGATTGAGTGTACAAATAGAAGCATTGGGCAGAGGAGCTGGAACATTTTATAACAGAAATGAAGGAAGGAAGGCGGCTAACAGAGAGGGAGGGGGCAGATGATGGGAAGAGGAGAGGTGTGAGGAGTTGTCTAGGGTGGGGTTGACCGACTTTCTATAAAGGAGCCATCAGGTGTCTGTTGCAATACTCAACTCTGCCATTGTAATGTGACAGCAGCCCAAGACAATATTTAAAGGGGTGTCGCTATAGTTTGATGGCCCCTCTAGGACAGTGGTAGAGCAAATGGACTGACACACCGTCACGTGATTCCAGGCAGTGTTAAAGGCTCACCTGAGATTTGTGTTTTTCTACAGCCATGCTCACCTGCAGAGGTGGAGAGAAGTGATTTTAAAAAAAATTTTATAGACATACACAATACTTTTATTTTACTTATTTTTATGTGGTGCTAAGGATAGAACCCAGTGCCTTCCACATGCTAAGCAAGTGCCCTTATCAGTGAGCTACAACCCCAGCCCCAAGAGGCGTGATTTTAAGTAAGAGTTGTGAGGTCAGAGTGGGATTGTGGTTAATGCCAGATGATGACATTTAAACGAGGTAAAGAAGGAAATGGTGGGAGGAGGACTGAATGAGGACAGTAGGAGTGAGCTGCAGACATAAGTATGTTCTACCTTGCAGCCTTGATGTCCTCACTTGTGGATTGCCAGTTTTTACTTTTTTCAGTAATGGGGATTGAACCCTGGGGTGCCCTACCACTGAGCTACACCCTCAGCCCTTTTTACAGTTTTGAGACAGGGTCTTGCTAAGTTGCTGAGGCTGGCCTCAGTTTTTTAAGAGCTTTCTCTTCTTCCTTGCCTCACTGGCAACCTGTGGTAATATTTCTGTCTAGTTCACATACAGTTAGTATATCAATACTCCCAAATTCAATTCAATTTGATACAACATATTCCAAATCAGGGGCATAAGAATCATTGTTGGAGCCGGGCACGGCGGCTCAAGCCTGTAATCCCAGCACTTAGGGAGGCTGAGACAGGAGAATAGCGAGTTCAAAGCCAGCCTCAGCAACGGCGAGGCGCTAAGCAACTCAGTGAGACCCTGTCTCTACATAAAACACAAAATAGGGCTGGGGATGTGGTTCAGTGGTCTAGTGCCCCTGAGTTCAATCCCCAGGACCAAAAAACAAAAAAAACATTGTTGGACACCTTTTAGATGTCTCATTCTGGGTTCACTAGTACTTTTTACACAGGGCTATTGAGAAAGAAGCTGAAGTTTAACTTTGTTTAGCAATTTTGAGTAAATGGAGAGCAGCTGTCAGGCAGTTGATGAAGAGGGACTCTGGGCTCCATCAGAAGCAGCTGCAGTTTAGAATCTCACGGGAGTAGAGCAGCTTCCCTCACCTTCATCTTACACATCACACTGGTTCTTATGACATATTCCAGGCCACTTCCCATCACAGGAGGGGTGGCACAGTTGGTATAAATCCTTGTGGTACTAGAATGAGGACTTTCTAGTTTCTGTCACCATAGGATAACACAACTTAGTTCCTATCAGATTGATGAGTAGTGAAATCTTATAGGCAAGTGCCAAATGCAAATAAGAATTTAAATGTACAAACAACACTACTAAGGAATCTCTGCTGCTTTTGATGCAGAAAGGACAGAGGACAGATAGTTGGGTGACAATGTCACACAAAGAGGCAAGGCTAGATGAACTTCAAGTATTTTGCTCACATCTTCACCTTGTGTCATGGAGACCCTCATAGCCCTGGCCACAAACCTCCATGTGCCGTCATCTGCACGAGTCATCTGAGTTTGGTGATCTAGTAGTTACCTTAGGCACAGCTTATATTACAATAAGTTTTGATAAAATTTTCTTACCCTTTTAACAGCAAAGAAAGCTACAGTGAATTTACTGGGTGAAGAAAAGAAGAGTACCTAAATGCTTTATGGATGGAGCTTTCCTGCCCTCTGTACGTTCCTCTTAGAGCTTGACATTATTTTAGGGACTGTGGTAAAATCATTTTAATAATGTTGCCTTGGAAACATTTTTGATATATTAAAAATGGAATATGTTGTAAGATTTTGTTTTGCTTTTACTGTCTGTATACATTAGGGAGCATTTTAATTTAAATTTAATGCAGTGGCAGCATCTACATTTTTGAAAATATATTTTGCCTCTAGGTAGGAAAAGACATGTACGTTACTATCCCGCAGGAAACGTAAACTGAAAATAAAATTTGTATATCCCAAGGCTGTGTACTTTACTGGGCTCATCTGCATGCATTTTCTCTGAACATTTAGGAAATCTTCATGATTCTACTCCATATAAATGTTTTTAGTAGATTCATGTGTATATATAGACAGAAGTGTTACTATGACAAGCATTGTGCTTATGGGGAAGGGCCGAGAAAAGGTTGCATATGCCGTTTATAACTTCTGTACAGTAAGACCACCTGCCGCCAGGATCTGCTAAACATACTTCAGAAAATGAATGCACATCAGTTATATTCAAAAAAGTGAGAAATGAGGTTGAATGAAGGTCAGCCCGGTTATTTTCCCAACATTGTAGCCCTAAATACCAGAACAGCTGTGTAGAGCAGTCACTTTGGCGATAAATGGGGAAATCCACACATATTTTTTTCTGTAGAAATGGTGATACTGTCTTATCTGCCTAATAGCTTTAGATTCGTCTGTCTCTCTGATGCTTACGTGAAAACCATTCATGGTTTCACCTTCAAAGGTGAGCAACATGTTGGTTTAGTCTTCTCTTTCCCCCAGAAACGTGTTGGCTCATATCATGAGCAGCAACAACATGCAACACTGAGCGCAGCTCCATGGAATGAAAAGGAAGCACGCAGCCTGTAATCTGGTTGGCAGTGCTTAAGTTTAACTGCCTTTAACTTTTTCCTCTGGCCTTTAAGGTCAAACTCAAGAGTCCTCTTCAGCTGACAAGTTAGAATTATTTGTTGTCCATTTAAATTCCTTCATAATAAATGACTTATGACTATGTAGTTTAGGTACAAAATAAAGTTTAAATGAATGCCTCCAACATGAATGGCCAAACAGCTTATAGAACTCTGGAGTAGAAAATCTGAACTTCACATCATCCTGTTAGGATTCTTCTGAATTAGACTAAACTAGAGTATACATGTATAACAAAATAGGATTAAATATCCAGCCAGTAAAATAGCATTTTTTTTTTTTTTGAGATAGGGATAGAACCTAGGGGCATATTACAACTGAGCTACATCCTCAGCCTTTTTTATTTTGAGACAGTCTTGCTAAATTGCTGAGGCTGGCCTTAAACATGCAATCCTCCTGCCCCAGCCTCCCTAGTCACCAGATTATATGTGTGCCTGGCCCAGTAACTACTTTTAAAGCAAATAAATATGAATAGCTCTCATAAGTTGATATATCATGATGTAAAAAAAAAAGTTATCACCCTAATATAGATCAGAGCATTTATTTTTCCTGGGAAATCTATTGATTATTAGGCATTTTATTAAAGAAAAAATATGAACATTTTAGAAAACAAGCAAAATTGTTACTATAAGAAAAATCCAGGGCTAGGGATATAGCTCAGTTGGTAGAGTGCTTGCTTAGCATGCACAAGGCCCTGGGTTCAATCCCCAGCACTACACACACACACAAATCAACCCTACATTAAAAAGAAATTTCAAAATATTTAAATCCATTTCCCATAAATAAAAGAACACTTTCCCTGGTGACAGAGGAATGAAAACTAGCAACTTCTAGTATATAGTATAATTAGATTGTTAATATACAAAATATCAGACAAGATAGGGACACAAAATATTGCTCATAATTAGATTATGTAAGAATATCAATGTAAATACTATTAAAGTATAAATTCTAAATGCATTTTTGTTTTCTTGATACTACATCTTTCTCCTATAGTATACTCTGCAAGAGATTTGTTTTGGGTAATTGAAGTGTGTATTAATGGCAGAAGTTATAAATTGAGCAATTCTGTCTCTCAATTTCCCAAATAAAATTTTGCCATGACTAGAGTATTTGAAAAACTAATTAAACCTGTGTCTGGCTGGAAGACAAAACATTTGTACATGAATGATATTTCAGGGGTATATAGAGTAACAGAATCCTAGTAAACATTTGAAATTCTTCAAGATGAATAGAATAATTCATTCAGTAATTCTTCCCTTACTGGAAAGCTTCAAGCATTCAGATCAACAAAATAACTGCTATTCTGGGGAGAATCTTCTACCCACATCCTGCAGAAAAGGAAGTGGTGGTGCACTTCTGTAATCCCAGAAGCTCGGGAGGTTGCAACAGGAAGATCCTAAGTTCAAGGTCAGCCTGGGCAATTTAGCAAGACCTTATCTCAAAATAAATAATAAGGGCTAGGAATGGAACTCAGTGGCAAAGTGCCCCTAGGTTCAATCCTTGGTACCAAAAAATAAACAAAAAGAAAAACAACCTTTAAATAAGTCATCACCGGGCTGGGATTGTAGCTCGGTGGTAGAGCGCTTGCCTCGCATGTGTGAGGCACTGGGTTCAATCCTCAGCACCACATAAAAATAAAAGATATTGTGTCCATCTACAACTAAAAAACAAAAGTTATCACCTGACATGAAGATGTGACACACATCTTATCCAAGGGGGATATGTTCTAAGACCCCAAGTAGATGTCTGAAACCTCAGAACTGAACCCTATCTTGTGATAAAAGTTTATAAATTAGGTAAAGTAATAAAATCAGATGATTATACTGTAATAAAAGTTATGTGAATGTGGTGTCTCAAAATATTTGAATTGGCTGTACTGTGTTTTTAGACTGGTTATCTTGAGTCACTGACGGAACCATGGGTAAGGGGGGGACTGCTGTACATAATGTTTATTTATCTGTTAAATTTTTGCTCAAGTTGGGTTAGAGGTGAAAAGCCCCACAAAAATAAATTGAAATATAATAGTTAACTGAGAACTGGATTTTATTAACCTCATTCTTCACCTCGCTTGCAATTGTCACTGGTGGTAACTGACAGAGGAAGACTTTCTCCAGAGAAATCATGCCAGCCAGAAAAGTTTATGCCTATAATTAGCAGTAGATCTAAAGGAAACCCAAGCCACTGCTTTCTCCCTGTACGTAGAACTTCTAATATGTACCTCCAAATCATTCCGTCTTTTAAGATAAAGAGACCAGGTTGGAGTGGGGCACGGTGTGTATGCCTGTAATCCCAGCAGCTCAGGAGGCCGAGGTAGGAGGATCATGAGTTCAAAGCCAGCCTCAGCAAAAGCAAGATGTTAAACAACTCAGTGAGACCCTATCTCTACATAAAACGCAAAATAGGGCTGGGGATGTGGCTCAGTGGTCAAGTACCCCCGAGTTTAATCCACAGTGCCCCACTCTGACCCCCCAAAAAGACCAAGTTGGGGAGGGGCTTAAAATTTTATTAAAAACCTACTGCTGGGCTGAGCGTAAGAACATGCTGTGGTAGAGCATGTTCTTAACATGTTTAATTTCTAGCACCCCAACCAACCTACTTCTTGAGGCAATACTTGGGTCAGTGATCACCTACATCTATTTATTGTTGTAGTTGGTGCTTTTTTTTTTTTTAATTTTTTTTAGTTGTTGATCGATCTTTTTATTTTATTTCTTTATATGTGGTGCTGAGAATCGAACCCAGTGCCTCACGCATGTTAGGCAAGCGCTCTACCACTGAGCTACAGCCCCAGCCCCCGTAGTTGGTGCTTTTTATACTATACTAATAGTAATCATGATATTTAGGATAACAGAGGTACAATTCAGATCGTCAGCCATCAAATTTTATAGTTCTATATGGTATCACAGGAAAATATATTTGAAAATTAATTTTTCTGGCTCATGACCATAATATTAACTCAAAATCTTTTATAGCATACAACTCACAAAGAGCAGAGAACAAGATGAATAGAGGGGTTCAACACTCACCTCCTCCACAAAGAAAAACCACATTAACAGATGTATAGCTGCATTTTGAGATGAGTGACTATGGGAGAACACTGGAAATCAGCAAAAGAGACTAGGACAACAGCGTAGAAAGAAAAAATACCATAGCATCTGCCACGTTGGTTCCACAGCTGGGGGGAGGCAGAGTAGATAAAGGCGAGAACTGATGCTAGCATTCCTACATACTGGAAAGTTCCACAATCCTCAGGGACTTGCAGCCCACTTAGATAAGTAACCTGCAATCTGCACAGTATTCTGGCTTTGGGAAAGGACCTCATATCTCCTAGCAAACCCCCAGGGTGCTGCAGCCAGGGACCATCATGAAAAAGGAGATAGTATCCAAATTTAAACTGCCCTAGGGGCCGGGAGGAAGCTGCCTCATGAATCCAATCCGGTCCAGCACAGTGACTGTGACCCAAGACCACTGGGTGCTCTGCAGTGTTGGAGACAGGTTGTTGGAGAATAGAGGACATGGCCCTTAAGAATCAGGAGACCAGGGAACTTGCCCTCTTGAGACAAAGGGTATGGCCAGCCCTATGTGAACTCAGCCGAGTGCCAGGACTAAGGGCAGGGACCCATGGGTTCCTTCTGCCTTCCTGCTCTCAGCTCAGGAGCCTATTACTACAAGGGAAGGAAGGGAACAGGGTTCCCCTTACTGCCTAAGGGCAAGGAAAGGACCCTGAGCAATTGTGCCTTCTGCTGTCTTCCTGCCCACAAGTGCACACAGTTAGGGGGCTCCAAGAGAACTTTGGTTCTGGTTGAGGTCCTGTTCTAGGTCAAGCACTGCCATGCAAGCAGCAGACATAAACACTGCTGCCACCCTATGTATGTGGTTCCCATCACAGTCCTACCTGTGTACCTTCTCTGACCATGCACTGCCATCAGGACTGGGTGTGTCTCTGAAGTAACCAACTCTGAAGTAACAGTGCTGAAGTAACCAACACTGCCTGTCCCTTTGCAGCATCTAGGCCCATACTGTGGTAACAGCCCTCCCTGAATAAAGGGCTCTCCTAAGACAAAGGATGAGGCAACAGGGCACAGTATCTATGTGTCCATGTGTAACTGTTGCAACTTTGTTGTAACTCTGTAGCCTAGGACACCTAATCAAACTGTTACCTATATGGGAGACAAAGGGGCTAACGTGTAAACAAACAAATAAAAACCAAAGGGTATATAAGGCAATGCCCCAGCTGTGCTTGGGGCTCATCTTTTGGATGCAAATCTGCTGAGCCAGTGCCAGGGCTAATAAATACTGCTTCCTGCTAAAAGCCTCGGTATCCTGTTTTCTCTGTGCAAGAATCCTGCAACATTTCTTGAGGGCTCCTGTCTGGGATTCAGAGACGGTGATTTCATCTCCCTTGTTGCCAGAGTGCAGGCCCTGGGATGCTAGGAGAAGTGACCTCATGTGGCACCAGCAGACTAATTGATCCATAGGGCACTAGCTCTCCTGGCAAGCTGGGGCCAGGACCCTAGGACACAAAGGAACCATGTGGGGTCTAGGAACCAATGCAGGGAGTACTGACCGCCCCTTTTGACAGGTAGAAACCCAGGTTCAAGAGGTAGACCTGCTCCTAACTGGCAGAGGGGAGCCTGATCACTTCCCAGAGTTGCCCCAAGTAGTCTTAATTGCTCAAGAAGAAACTGCAACTCAAGGGACTGGCCAGGCTGAAGACGCAGTTTGAATGTGAGTGAATGGTTACTGAATGAGACTGGCTGAGCCCTAAGTGAAGGCAGAGTCCTGATCTGTGGGTCCATGGTGATCCTCCCCTGGCTTAGAGCAGCACCAGGCTTTCCTCTAGGTCTATGAGCCTGGTCCAGGTCAGGGGTTTATACCCACCTTAATGCTGAGGCGCCTGAAATATGTCCATGAGGAGAGCGGCTGCAGACAAAGGGATTACTTACCCCTTCCCTTTTCCCTTCTTCTGCATGTGATTGTTATCTTTTAGGAGGAGGAAATAGGTGGCAAACAGAGTAAACTTACCCCTTCCCCCAAGAGTGTATGATAAAGTATATATATATATATATATATATATATATATATATTTTTTTTTTTTTTTTTTTTTAAAGGGATATTTTGGAGACCATGGAGTTAAGTTGACTCCTGGAAAACTCCAGACCTCCTGTGAAATAGATTGGCTTTCATTCAGAGTAGGATGGCCCTCTAAGGGATCACTGGTGCCCAAATAAGTTTGAGACCAGAGAAAAGTGTCATTTTTTTTTTTTTTTTTGATACTGGGGATTGAACTCAGGGGTACTCGACCACTGAGCCACATCCCCAGGCCTATTTTGTGTTTTATGTAGAGACAGGGTCTCACTGAGTTGCTTAGCGCCTCGCCATTGCTGAGGTTGGCTTTGAACTAGCAATTCTCCTGTCTCAGCCTCCCAAAGTGCTGGGATTACAGGCGTGCGCCACTGCGCCCAGCTGAAAAGTGTCACTTTTAAATCCAAACTGCTATGAGACATAAATGGTTATTTTATCTGTCTTTGTACTCTGAGATTCTGCTAACTGCCTCCCTAATGCTAGAAAGTAGGAAAGACAGATATAGGGGATCTAGAAAGGCCAGCAAGACCAGGTCCTGGACCATTTAAGGATGCTTAAGAGGTCTGCATTGTGCCTTGGGACAATACAGGCTCTGCCCCAAGCTGTAGGGGTCAGTTCTGCAATTTTCTGCAAATGCCTGATAAGAGAGTGACAGACCTGGGAATATCAGGGGACATCATACTTCCTATGTTTTCCTCTTTTCTCCATTTGGGCATAAGGAGGGAAAATGGAAAGATTCCATAAGTACAAGTTTTCTTCTTAAACAACAACAACAACAAAAACACCTTTTTCTGGGGACTTCACAGGTTCCACATTCTTTAAATATCTGGCTGACTCTAATCTGATCCAAAAGTACATTCTGGTCTGCTAAAGTTTTTCTATGCATTCCTTTTGTAGAATAATTAAGGCCATGTCATTTTTTCAGTGTTTTTCTTAGCTCCAGTTTTTTTTTAAATGATAAATTCACCTTTGCTTCTGTACCAATTAGTCTTGCTTTGTCTAACTGAAGTTTATTGCCCTCTGTTTTTCTTTCTGCTGTGTTTATTCAGAGACCAGTTGTTCAGTTAACTCTCAAGTACACTAGAAAAAGAGATTTTCTCTGTTGAGGAGTCCTAAGCAGGGAAAAATAAACAGTGATGGGGGGAGTCATCCATGAAGGATGACTGGAACGTTTGATTTCAGGGTCCACCATGACTGGCAGACTATTCCTAAAGTTCTCAACTGCACAGGCCCCTTTCCTATCTGGGTCATACTGTGAAAATCTGTGATAGGCTCTATTTTAATTTCTAAAGGGTCAAATCTAATAGAGATTTTAATAAACATCTGTAGCTTTTGTATCCTACCTGATCTGTGGAGATCTAGTACCTACTGAAACCTTACAAGGTATTTTTTCCTGTTTTATGTATATACGCACACCTGTGTATTGTATGTCATGTTTTGATATATGTGCTTGTGTCTATATCATGTACATGGTATCAAAATTGGCATATAAATGAGTACTCAAATTTAATAAATGGATTCAAATACCTTTTAGTTCATGTGACTTAAACATTTAAGAAAAAGTTTATATTGGTTAAATAGATAAGAGTAAACATGTCTTTAACATTACTAATGCACATGTGTTTCTAGGTGGTCAGGCAATTAATAGAATGTTGGTGTCTATAAAATGTTTAAAGTGTAACATCCATTGCTTCTAGGATTTTTCTTTAGTAAGAACGGATAGCTTATACTATTAAATACACTTGTCTGATATCTTGATTTTTTATGGGTAACCTAAAGTTAACAGTTAAGAATGAGTAAATTAGATTGAACATAAATGGGATTAGTCTTCATAAATGTGTTTTTGAGGAGACATTAATTTACAAAGTTAAAATATAAAAACATCAACCGCTAAATATAAATTCAAGTACTCTTGACTTCTTGAATTCTATAAGGTAATATATATTTGAGTATTAAATGTATTTTTATAAGCTATTAAATGGATAAAAAGGAGTTTAAGATTGCTTTGTTTCTAGGTCTTTGCTAAAGCAAGGTTACTAAAAGTTAAGATTCTAACAGATGTAATTTTATATGCAAATAATACAAAAGGTGCTGGGCACAGTGGTGCATGCCTGTAATCCCAGCACTTTGGGAGGCTGCGACAAGAGAATCAGGAGTTCAAAGCCAGCCTCAGCAACAGTGAGGCATTAGGCAACTCAATGAGACCCTGTCTCTAAATACAATACAAAACAGGGTTGGGGATGTGGTTCAGTGGTCAAGTACCCCTGAGTTCAATCCCCAGTACCAAAACCAAAAAGAATACAAAAAGTGTTAGTGGTGTTTAAAGTACTGCAAAAAGCATAATGTATTCCGTCTTATTAAAATGGAGTAATTTGTCCAAGTTCAGAAATTTTATAAGGATTGTTTCAAAAATACAAATTTAAGAAAGAGTCAATAACTAGAAAAGAAATGTAAAAGGTTATAGGTATAGAAGTATACTTCAGTATAAAAATTAAAAAGAAATGTTTCTGGAAGAGAAAGCATTTTGTATGGTAAGGTAAACAAGTTGTAGAATATCTAAGTTTCACAAGGTTTTTTTTTTTTTTTTTTTTTTTTTTAAAAAGGTAAGCATTCTTTATTTTATTGTTTTGTATGTGGTGCTGAGGATCGAACCCAGGGCCTCACGCATGCAAGGCAAGCGCTCTACCGCTGAGCTACAATCCCAGCCCTCACAAGGTTTTTTGAGGGTAAATCTCAGAAAATTTGTGTGTGACTGAGTTGGCTATAATTAGCACAATCAATTAAGGTTATTTAAGGTTTTTTCCCTAAGATCAAATATTAATGTACTGATATAAACCAGAATTTAATTATGTGCTGAAATATTAAGGGTTTCTTAAAAAAATTGATCTTATCTATCAAGATAATTTCCTGTGTCTGTTAGCTTTTATGAATTACTAGAACTAATCTTAAAGGAATTGGAGTTTGTACAACTCTGGTTAAACAACTAAATTTTAGGATATTCCACTACACTATGAATTCTAAATTTTTCTTTAAAAGTTAAACTTGGTTAAGATTAAGTACATCAGTGTAATTGTGATTATATTCTTGGCCTCTCTGTATATTAGATGTATTCATGTCTTCTAAGTATACAAGTTTTTAGAGCACTTCACCAAGCTGATGGTTCTCTAAAGTTATCTGTAGCAGTAGTCTCTTTCAGACTTACACAGAAATAACAAATTTAGTTAGGGATTTATTTATATCATTAAATAATTTTTAACTGGATAAAAATCTGTCATCAATACCATGTATAAAATTTTGTGTTAATCTTTACACTGGGATAGGAATTTAAATGTATTTGGGAAGGTAATAGGGAGAGCTTGTTTTGTTTAAAAGTTGACAATGTGGAACATAAAAACATTTTGCCATTTTTCCATGAAAAGAAAGTTGGAATCTTTCTTAGCTTTTGTTTGATTCCTGTTTCCAATGAAATGATATATTGTGTTGATATTCATATAGACTCAGGAAAGAATATATGAGAACTTTGTAAAATAATATTCAAGAGACAAAGATCAGGGCTGGGGCTGGGACTTAGTGGTGGAGCACCTGCCTTGTACCCAAGAGTCACTGGGTTCAATCCTCAGAACCACATAAAATAAAGGTATTGGGTCCATTAAAAAAAAAAAAAAAGGCAAAGACCAATTTCAGAAATAAAACACTGTCTAGGATTTGTCAAGAGACCACCTCACCTGAGTCAAGACTCTGCCTTTTACCTTATTCCATGATGGGGTGACTCCAAAGTAGGCTAGACAATTTCAAAAGATAGATCTTTGTTGTAAAGAGTACTGTGATCTCAAAATAAATAGGGGATACAATATATAACTAAATAAAGGCTTGGGATTATAAAAATTGTGTTTCTTGGTTCATAGCTATTATACAAACTGAATGTGTTTTTGCTCTTAATTCCATTTTGTATTTTCCTTTTAAACTTTATAACTGCTGTTAGTGGTCTGCAGAAGTACAACTTCTGATATAACAACCTGAGTTAATTTGAGATAATAAGCCTTTACCTATAAGATAGACAGGATATTCAAAGTTGGCCTCAGCAACTTAGAGAGGCCCTAAGCAACTCAGGCCATATCCCTAAATAAAATGCATAAGAGGCCTGGGGGTGTGGCTCAGTGGTTAAGTGCCCCTGGGTTAAAAAACAAAAGACAGGGTAGAAGGCAGACATCAGGACTAATGCTAACCCCAATTAAATGGAAGGGTTAGGTAACTATAAAATTATAGAAACTAAAGTAAAACCCAGGACTCCTGTTCCAAGACTGGTGAAACTGGCCTGCTGTGTGTTTAAATCCAAACTTGAAGACTGAAGTTAAGGAAGTAAAAGGGCCAAGGAAGAAGTGGCCAGTGTTTTGGCACGTACCTTTAAGGCCATCCTGACAGACAGCACAACTGATAGAGGAAGCTAGAGGAGATAAGAGGCCTCTCAGGAGTCCCCAAGAGTAACTCCCTGAGGAATCTCAGCTCAACAGTAGATAGGAACAAGGTCAATTCTGACCAACTTGGTCTTAAACATCTGACAGGAGAGTTGTAACAGAAGCACTGCCGTATGTGGGCCAGGGTTAATGGCTGAGGCGGTGCGATTAGTGACAAGGGGTTGAAGATCACCTGGAACTTACACTAAGTAAACTATCAGGAAACCCACCTACACTGGAACCAAGTATTACCAATTGCTTTGTTAAGAATTAAGTCAAGGGACTGGGGCTGTAGCTCAGCAATAGAGCGCTTGCCTAGCATGCGTGAGGCACTGGGTTCGATCCTCAGCACCACATATAAATAATAATGAATAAAATAAAGATCCATCAACAACTAAAAAAAAAAAAGAATTAAGTCAACCTTAGCCGGGCGCGGTGGTGCACATTTGTAATCCCAGCACTTTGGGAGGCTGAGACAGGAGAATCGCGAGTTCAAAGCCAGCCTCAGCAACAGCGAGGCGCTAAGCAACTCAGTGAGACCCTGTCTCTACATAAAACACAAAATAGGGCTGGGGATGTGGCTCGGTGGTTGAGTGCCCCTGAGTTCAATCCCCAGTACCAAAAAAAAAAGAGTTATGTCAACCTCTACTGAACAGACAGGGTTCTCCCCTTATGAGATTCTTTATGGATGACCTCCTCCCTTTATAAGGGTATATGAAGAGATCTAAAAGAATTGGGAAATATTAATCTGGGATAACAAATGCAGGCTCCTGGCATGACCCTCACCTCTAAACACTATTGGATTAGGGGATGGTTACCTGTGAGCCTGACCACTGATGCTCTTTAAACCAGGAGATGCTATTTGGGTAAAAGAATGAAATGTCCAACCTCTTTGGAGGGGTCCATTCACTGTCATTTTATCCTCCCCTATTGCAGTGAAGGTGGCTGAGGTTGTCCCCTGGATTCACTACAGCACAGTGAAAGTAGCTTCTCATGACTGAGAGTGTGTGCTCCATCCAGTCACACCATACAAGCTGACCATCCAAAACAAGAAAGGTAAAACCCAAGAGATAGAGGACAACAACCATGCTTTAGTTATTCTGAAAGCTGACTAATCTACACGTGACAGAAGCTTGAGGAATCCACCATCTGCCAAGACATATTGTTTCCTATACTGGCCTCCTTCTGTAACACCTTGGTACTTTTGCTTCTTACCCCTCTCTATTGTCATGGTGTTGGCCTTGATTTTTGCCATAGGATTAACAAAAACTGCTTCAGCTGACTGGCACTAGGTTAAAAAGCTTCTTTATCATATCAGATAAAGCAAACTTCAAAGATAGTCAGAAGGGATAAAGAAGGACATTTAATACTGCTCAAGGAAACCATACATCAACAAGACATAACAATCATAAATATCTATGCCCTGAACAATGAAGCATCCATGTATATCAAACAAATCCTTCTCAATTTCGAGAATCAGACAACACAATAATACTGGGTGACTAACACACCTCTCTCACCACTGGACAGATCTTCCAAACAACTAAACAAAGAAATCATAGAACTCAATAATACAATCAATAATTTAGAATTAACAGACATATACAGAATTATACATTTCATATACATTTCATCCATCAACAAGTGAATACATTTTTTTTCTCAGCAGAACATGGATCCTTCTCTAAAATAGACTATATGTTATGCCACAAAGCAAGTCTTAGCAAATACAAAAAAATAGAGATACTACCCTGTATTCTATCAGACCATAATGGGATGAAATTAGAAATCAATGCTAAAAGAAAAAATAGAAGGCACTCCAATAATAAATAATACACTATTGAATGACACTTGAATAACAGAAGACATCAGGGAGGAGATAAAAAAAAAATTTAGAGATAAATATGAACTCTGATACAACATATCAAAATCTCTGGGACCCTATAAAGGCTGTGTTAAGAGGAAAGTTCATTGCATTAAGCTCATTTATTAAAAGAAGAAAAAGTCAACAAATAAACAACCTATCATTACATCTCAAAGCTCTAGAAAATGAAGAACAAATCAACACCAAAAGTAGAAGAGAGGAAATAATTAAAATCAGGGCTGAAATCAATAAAATTGAAACAAAGGAAACAAATGAAAAAACTGACAAAACAAGCTGGGCGTGGTGGCACAAGCCTGTAATCCCAGCACTTAGGGAGGCTGAGACAGGAGAATTGCGAGTTCAAAGCCAGCCTCAGCAATGGCGAGGCGCTAAGCAACTCAGTGAGACCCTGTCTCTAATAAAACACAAAATAGGGTTGGGGATGTGGCTCAGTGGTCGAGTGCCCCTGAGTTCAAGCTCCAGTACCCCCCCGCCAAAATTGACAAAACAAAAAGATAGCTCTTCGAAAAAATAAAATTGATAAACCTTTAGCCACCCTAATGAAAATTCAAGATGAAAAAGGAAATATCATGTCACACAGTATTGAAATACAGAAGATAATTAGAAACTATTTTGAAAATCCATACTCTAGTAAAATAGAAAATCCCAAAGACACCGACAAATTTCTAGAGGCATATGATCTGCCCAAACTGAATCAGGAGGACACACAACTTCAATAGGTCAATTTCAAGCAAGGAAATAGAAGAAGCCATCAAAAGTTTACCAACCAAGAAAAGCCCAGGAGAAGAATTAATACCAATACTCCTCAAATTATTCCATGAATTAGAAAAGGAGGGAACCCTTCCACACTCATTCTATGAGGCTAGTATCACCCTGATTCCAAAACCAGACAAAGACACATCAAAGAAAGAAAACTTCAGACCAATATCCCTGACAAACACTGACACAAAAATTCTCAATAAAATTCTGGCAAATCACATACAAAAACATATTACAAAGATAGTGCACCAAGATCAAGTGGGTTTCATCCCAGGTATGCAAGTTTGGTTCAACATACAGAAATCAATAAACATGATTCATCACATCAATAAACTTAAAGACAAGAATCATATGATTATAGATGCTGAGAAAGCATTTGACAAAATATAGCACCTCTTCATATTCAAAACACTAGAAAAACTAGGGATAGTAGGAATATACCTCAACACTGTAAAAGCTATCTATACAAAACTGAAGGCCAACATCATCCTAAATGGGGAAAAATTAGAAGTACTCCCTCTGAAAATGGGAACAAGACAGGGATGCCCTCTTTCACTACTTCTATTCAACATAGTCCTTGAAACTCTAGCCAGAGCAATTAGACAGATGAAAGAAATTAAAGGGACACAAGTAGGAAAAAGAAGAATTTAAACTATCCTTATTTGTTGACATGATTCTTTACTTAGAGGATCCAAAAAATTCCACCAGAAAACTTCTAGGATTAATAGATGAATTCAGCAAAGTAGCAAGATATAAAATCCATACCCATAAATCAAATGCATTTCTGTACATCAGTGATGAATCCTCTGAAAGAGAAATTACAATAGCCTCAAAAAGTATAAACTACTTGGGAATCAATTTAACAAAAGAGGTGAAAGACCTTTGCAATGAAAACTACAGAACACTAAAGAAAGAAATTGAGGAAGACCTTAGACGATGGAATGATCTCCCTTTCTCTTGGATAGGCAGAATCAATATTGTCAAAAATGATTTGGACTTAGGGAGGCTGAGACAGGAGAATTGCGAGTTCAAAGCCAGCCTCAGCAATGGCGAGGCGCTAAGCAACTCAGTGAGACCCTGTCTCTAAATAAAACACAAAATAGGGCTGGGGATGTGGCTCAGTGGTCAAGTGCCCCTGAGTTCAATCCTCAGCACCCCCCCCCAAATTGTCAAAAATGGCCATACTACCCACAGTGCTATATATATTCAATGCAATTCCAATGAAAACCCCAACATTATTCCTTATAGAAATAGAAATTGCAATCATAAAATTCATCTGGAAAAATAAGAGATCCAGAAAAGCCAAAGCAATCCTTAGCAAGAAGAGTGAAGCAGGAGGCATCACAATACCAGACCTTAAAATATACTACAAAGGTATAGTAACAAAAACAGTATGGTATTGGCACCCAAATAGACGTGTAGATCCATGGTATAGAAGACACAGACAAACCCACATAAATTCAGTTATCTCATACTAGACAAAGGTGCCAAAAACATACATTGGAGAAAAGATAGCCTCTTCGACATTAGTTCTGGGAAAGCTGGAAATCAATATGTAGCAAAATAAAACTAAACCTCTTTCCCTCATCATGCACAAAACTCAAAGTGGATCAAGAAACTAGGAATTAGACTAGAGACCCTGCACCTAATTGAGGAAAAAGTAGGCCCAAATCTTCATCATGTTGGATTAGGCCCTGACTTCCTTAAGAAGATTCCTAAAGCACAAGAAAAACAAGAATCAATAAATGGGATGGACTCAAACTAAAAAGCTTCTTCTCAACAAAAGAAACAATGAGGTAAGCAGAAAGCCTACATTCTGGGAGCAAATTTGTGCCACACGCACATCAGATAGAGCACCGATATTCAGGATATATAAAGAACTCAAACTTATCAAAAAAAACCAAACAACCCAATCAATAAATGGGCTAAGGAGCTGAATAGACACTTCTCAGAAGAAGATATACAATCAATAAACAAACATATGAAAAAATGCTCAACATCTCTAGCTATTAGAGAAATGCAAATCAAAACTATTCTAAGATTTCATCTCACACTAGTCAGAATGGCAGTTATCAAGAATACAAACAAGCCGGGCATGGTGGCTCACGCTTGTAATCCCAGCACTTTGGGAGGCTGAGACAGGAGAATTGTGAGTTCAAAGCCAACCTCAGCAATGGCGAGGCGCTAAGCAACTCAGTGAGACCCTGTCTCTACATAAAACACAAAATAGGGCTGGGGGTGTGGCTCAGTGGTCGAGTACCCCTGAGTTCAATCCCCAGTGTCAAAAAAAAAAAAAACCAAATTGCCGGGCACGGTGGCACACACCTGTAATCCCAGCACTTTGGGAGGCTGAGACAGGAGAATTGCTAGTTCAAAGCCAGCCTCAGCAACCATGAGGCCTAAGCAACTCAGCGAGACCCTGTCTCTACATAAAACACAAAATAGGGCTGGAGATGTGGCTCAGCGGTCGAGTACCCCTGAGTTCAATTCCCGGTACCAAAAATAAATAAATAAATAAATAAATTTAATTAAATAAAAGAATGAAGCTGGGTGCAGTGGCACATGCCTATAATCCTAGCTACTCTGGAGGCTGAAGCAGAGGATAGTGAATTCAAAGTCAGTCCGGGCAACTTAGTGAGACTCTGTCTTAAAGAAATAAAAGAATTTGGGTTGGGGTTGTGGCTCAGTGGTAGAGTGCTTGCCTACCATGTGTGAGGCATTGGGTTTGATTCTCAGCACTGCATATAAATGAATACAATAAAGGCCCATTGACAACTAAACAATATTTTAAAAACAAATAAAAGAATTTAAAAGAATAATCATAAAAAATAACAGTGAAATCCAAGATAATATGGATAAAACAGTTAAATGAAATTAGGAAGATAATATAGGATATGATTGAGAAATTCAGCAAAGAATGGGGACTCTGAAAAAGAATGAAGCAAATCTTGGAAATGAAAAGCTCAAGTCAAATAAAAATATAGTTAAAGGACTAGGGTTATAGCTCAGTGGTATAGCACTTGCCTATTATGTGTAAGGCCTAGGGTTTGATCCCAAGCACTTTAAACAACAACAAAATACAGATGACAGCCCAAACAACAAGAACAGGCCAAGCAGAGAGAGAATATCTGAACTCGAAAACAGGTCTGAAATATCCCAGGAATGAAACAAAGAAGTGTGGAGAGGAAGGAAGGGAAGAGAAGGACAGAAACAGAAGAGAGCATTTAAGACCTTTGGGATACTATTAAATGAAAAAACATCCACATGTTCAGAATACCTGAAGGTGAGGAGAAAACTGGTAATGGCACAGAAAACCTATTCAATGAAACAATAGCAGAAAACTTCCCTAACCTTGGGAAAGATATGGATATTCATGTATAAAAGGCTTTATATATATGTCCCAAATAAACCTGACCAGAAAAGATCTTCACCATAGTTGTCAAAAGTATAAGACAGGTTGGGTGTTGTGGTACATGCCTGTTATCCTCTGGAGGCTGAGGCAGGAGGATTACAAGTTCTAGGCCAGCCTCAGCAACTTAGCAAGACCTTGTCTCAAAATAAAAAATAAAAAGGGCTGGGGATGTAGCTCAGTGGATATAGCTCAGCATACATGAAGCCCTGGACCCAATTTCTAGCACAAAAACAAAAGATAGAGACTGGCTGAGCATGTTGGCACATGACTTTAATCCCAACAACTTGGAAGGTTGAGGCAGGAGGATTACAAGTACAAGGTCATCCTGGGCAACTTAGTGAGACCCTGAATCTAACAAACCCCCAAACAAAACAAAAAGAGCTGGGGGCTAGGGTTGTGCCTCAGAGGTAGAGCATTTGCCTAGCATGTGTGAGGCACTGGGTTCGAGTGTCAGCATCACATATGAATAAATGAATAAAGTAAAGGTCCATCAACAACTAAAAAAAATTTTTTTAAAGGGCTGGGGATGAAAGCTCAGTGGTAGAGCACCCCTGGGGTCAATCCACAGTACTGAAAAGGAAAAAAAAAAGATTTCATATAAACTAAGACTATACCTCAAGGACTTAGAAAAGCAAGAACAAACCAAACTCAAAATTAGTAAAAGGAAATAATGAAGATCAGAAATAAATGAAATTGAGACTAAAACAAAAGTATAAAAGATCAGTGAAACTAAGGGTTTTTGTTTTTTTTTTTGTAAAGATGACTAAAATCGACAAATCTTTAGTAAAGAAAAGCCCAGGTCTAGTAAAGAAAAGTAAAGAAAGCCCAGGTCTAGATGGCTTCACTGATGAATTTTACCAAATTTTTAAAGAACTAATGCCAATTCTTTTCAAATTATTCCAAAGTAATGAAAAGGACGCACACCTTTCAGACTCATCCTAGGAGGCCAGCATTATCCTGTTAACAAAACCAGACAAGGACCCAACTAAAAAAGAAAGCATACAATAATGTCCTCAATGGACATAAATGCAAAAATTCTCAATGAAATACTAGCAAACTGAATTCAACAGCACATTCAAAAGATCATTCATCATGATCAAGTTTTTTTCATCCCAGGGACTCAAGGAGGGTTCAACATGTGCAATCAATAAACAATACATCATTTCAGTGGAATGAAGGATAAAAATAAGACAATATTAATAGATGTAGAAACAACAATTGATAAAATTCAACATCCCTTCATGATAAAAATCCCTGAACAAATTAGATATGGAAAGATCATATTTCAAATTAAGAAAGCCTATATGAGACAAGCCCACAGTCAACACATGGAATGGGGAAAAGCTGGAAGATTTCCTCTAACATCAGGAATAAGACAAGGGTGTCCACTTGCACTACTCTTTATCAATGTAATACTAAAAATTTTATCCAGAGTAATTAGGCAAGAGAAGGAAAATAAGTCATACAAATAGGAAGGAAATCAAATGATCCTTGTTTGTAGATAATAGAACTCTCTATATAGGAAAACTTGAAGACGCCACCAAAAGACTATTAGAACTGATAAACAAATTTGAAAAGTAGCAGCATACAAAATCAACATATAAAAACCTCTAGTGTTGTCTGGGCATATTGACACAGGCCTGGAATCCCAATGATTTGGGAGGCTGAGACAAGAGGATTGTGAGTTTAAAGCTAGCCTCAGCAGTTTAACAAGACCCTAGGTAACTTAGTGAGATTCTGTCTCAAAATTAAAAGGCCTGGGAGCTGCGCGTGGTGATTCTTAGCACCACAAAAAAATAAATAAAATAAAAATATTTTATCCATCTGCAACTTAAAAATATTTTGAAAATTATGTGCACATGATCTCAACAGACACATCTCAAGGACTGGAGACATAGCTCAGTGGCAAAGTGCTTGCCTAGCACACAAGAGGCCCCGGGTTTAAGCCCTAGTACTGGGGTGGGGTGAGGGGAAGATATCACAAAAGAAGAAATACAAAAGGCCAACAAATGCATAAAGAAATGCTTTATATCATTAACCATCAGAAAAATGCAAATTAAAACTACGAAGAGGGCTGGGGTTGTAGCTCAATGGTAGAGTGCTTGCTTAGCATGTGTGAGGCACTGGGTATGATTCTCAGTACTGCATATAAATAAATAAAGGTCCATCAACAACTAAAAAATTTTTTAAAAAACTACAAAGAGATGCATCTCTCTCAGTTACAATTGTTGTTGTTGTTTTTTGGTACTGGAGATTGAACTCAGGGGTACTCGACCACTGAGCCACATCTCCAGCCCTATTTTGTGTTTTATGTAGAGACAGGGTCTCACTGAGTTGCTTAGTGCCACGCCATTGCTGAGACTGGCTTTGAACTCATGATCCTCCTGTCTCAGCCTCCCTAAGTGCTGGGATTATAGGCTTGCGCCACCGGGCCTGGCTAGAATTGTTTTTATAAAAATAAAGAAAAAACAAAAATAACAAATGCTGTCAAGGATAAAGAGAGAAAGGAACTCAAACTGTTGGTGGGAATTTAAATAAATACAGCCATTACAGAGAAAAGTATGGAGTTTTCTCAAAAAACTAAAAACAGATCTACCATATGATCTAGCTATTCCACTTCTTGGCATAGATCCAAAGGAAATGAGTCAGCACACCAAAGTGATACCTGCATGTCCATATTATTCCTATACTATTTGCAATAACTAAGATATAGAATGAGCCTAGGTGCCCATTAACAGATAAATGGATAAAGAAAATGCAGAAGAATGATAGAATAAAATTGTTATTTATGGTAAAATGGCTGGAAATGGTGGACACTATATCAAATGAAATAAAGCTCACATAGAAAGATTCCTTACATGTGGAAGATTCCTCATATGTGGAAGATTGAAAAAAAACTCAACCTGAAAGTAATGATTACTGTTTTTATTAGCACAATTAATATGAGCTAATAAAAATAATTAAGAGCAATAAGAAGTTTCTTTGATCAGATCAGTAGTTCTCAAACTTTAATGTGCAACACATTTCAAGGCAGGGGGATTATTGTTAACAGATTGCTGGGACCTATGGCCAGTTTGATTCAGTAGTCTGGCATGGGGCCCAAAATGTTTTATTTCCAATATCTGAGGCAATGTACACCCAGCAACTGTGCTTTGACATAAAAACACTAGGTTAGGCAAATGCTATCTTTACACTTTGTACTGAGATTTTCAGACCTGGATGAATATTAGAATCACCTAAGGAGCCAGGGGCTAGGCATGATTATAGTCCTAACTACCTGGAGAGGCTAAAGTGGGAGGATTGCCTTAGCCCAGGAGTTAAGAGACCAGTCTGGGTAACAAACAAGACCCATCATCACCACCACCACCACCAGCACCACCTAATCTTTCCAAAAATACTAGCATTTGCCTTCATTAACAGTAATTCACATTTAATTAATCTACTGTGGTACTCAAGTAGCAATATGCTTTAAAAACTACCTGTGTTGGGGGCTGGGGTTATGGCACAGTGGTAGTGTGCTCGCCTAGCACGCAGGAGGCACTGGGTTCGATCCTCAGCACCACATAAAAATAAAAATAAAGATATTGTGTCCACCTACAACTAAAAAATAAATATTTAAAAAAAAAAAAACTACCTGTGTTGGCTGGGCAAGGATGGCACCAACTGCAACTCCATAGGTTTGGGAGACTGAGGCAGGAGGATTGTGAGTTTAAAGCTAGTCTCAGCAACTTAATGAGACCCTGTCTCAAAAATGAAATAAAAAGGGAGCAGATCAACCCTGGCCTAATGTGTAGAGGAGGAGACCGAGCACGCTGTGGCCCCCCCATCTACCGTGTGGCTCTTTGGCCCATTTCCATCTAGAGACAATAGCTAGAACCAGGAAGACCATCACCAAGGTCCTTACAGGCCTGGTTACACCAGAGGTATCCCTATTAACCTACATCTCTTGATTCCTCTTTCACTCTTTTATGATCTAATACCTCTATATTCTCACCTCCTACCTCATAAACTCCATATCCTATACCACCCCCTTCATCTATCATTAGAGACTGTAGACCCATATGCAAACCTACAATTTATAGTGTGAATACTAATGGAACACATCATTTCTATTTATTGTGACAAAACTGTAATCATCTAAATAGGAGTTATTTGGTTTAAGGCTGCATATTGTTTGCATTGGATGCTGATCTTCCTATTAAAAGCAAGGTATTGGTAACCTGAAGGGACACTACAAGGTTATAGGGTAGAAACTGTAATATCTCATATCTGCACTGCTAAAGATGATGACACATGAACAACATGAAAAAACAAGGGAAGAAAGTGCCCCAAACAAACCAAGATGCTACAATAATAGAATCCATTGACAGCACAGTAGATGAAACATCAGAGCAGGAGTTCAGAACGTACATAATTAAAATGATCTGCAAAGCACAGAACAATATAAGAGAGCAATTACAGGCAACAATTCATCACTCCAACAAAGAGATAAGATAGCAAATACAGGTAGCAAAAGATTAAAAGAGATAGAGACTCTGGGGAAAAAAAAACCAAACAGAAATCCTTGAAATGAAGGAAACAATAAACAAAATTAAAAATTCAATAGAAAGCATCACCAACAGACTAGATCACTTGGAAGACAGAACTTGACAGTTAAGACAAAATATATAGTCTTGAAAATAAAGTTTACCACACAATGAAGATGGCAAGAAGCCATGAACAGAACATCCAAGAATTATGGGATAACATGAAAAGACCAAATCTAAGAATTACCAGGATAGAGGAAGGCATAGAGATACAAACCAAAGGAATGCACAATCTCTTTAATGAAATAATATCAGAAAATTTCCCAGACATGAAAAGTGAATTGGAAAATCAAATACAAGAGGCTTACAGGACACCAAATGTACAAAATTACAACAGATCTACACCAAAGCACATTATAATGAAAATGCCCAGCATACAGAATAAGGATAAAAATTTAAAGCCCACAAGAGAGAGGAATCAGATTACACATAGGGAAACACCAATTCGGATCTCAGCAGATTTTTCAGCCCAGACCTTAAAAGCCAGGAGATCATGGAACAACATACACCAAGCTCTGAAAGACAATGAATGCCAACCAAGAATCTTATATGCAGCAAAATTAAGCTTCAGATTTGATGATGAAATAAAAACCTTCCATGATAAATTTAAAAGAATTTATGAAAAGCTGGCACTACAGAACATTCTTGGCAAAATATTCCAGGAGGAGGAAATGAAAAACAACATTGAAAATCAGCAAAGGGAGGAAAAGGAAAAACAATCAAAGTAGAAAACAAGTCAAGATAAAAATAAAAAATAAACAAAAATGACTGGGAATACAAACCATATTTCAATAACCTGAATGTTAATGGACAAACCCTGAATGTTAATGGACTAAACTCATCAATTAAAAGACAGACTGGCAGATTGGATAAAAAAAAAAAAAAGACCCAATAATATGCTGTCTTCTAGAGACTCATCTCATAGGAAAAGATACCCACAGACTGAAGGTAAAAGGCTGTGAAAAAACATCACTCACATGGATTATGTAAATAAGCAGGAGTTTCCGTTCTCATATCAGATTAAGTGGACTTCAAACCAAAGTTAGTCAGAAGGGATAAAGAAGGACATTTCATACTGCTTAAGGGAACCATACATCAACAAAACAATTGTAAATATCTATGACCCAAACAATGGAGCATCCACATATATCAAACCCTCTCAATTTCAAGAATCAAATAGACCACAACCCAATAATACTGGGTGACTTTAACATACCTCTCTCACCACTGGACAGATCTTCCAAACAAAAACTAAACAAAGAAACCATAGAACTCAATAAAACAATCAACAATTTTAGAATTAACAAACCAATTAATTTCTTAATTGAAAATTAACAGAATATTTCATTCATCAACAAGTGAATGCTTTTTTCTTAGCAGCACATGGATCCTTCTCTAAAATAGACCATATGTTATGCCACAAAGCAAGTCTCAGCAAATAGAAAAAATAGAGATACTACCCTGTATTCTATTAGACCATAATGGAATGAAATTAGAAATCAATGCTAAAATAAAAAATAGAAGCTACTCCAATACCTGGAGACTAAATAATACACTATTGAATGGCACAGGAATAACAGAAGACATCAGGGAGGAGATAAATCCTTAGAGGGAATTATTTTTAACCTACATAAAAATGTAAAAATTGAACCTGTTGGTAGAGTAGCACTGTTTCAATGCAGGTAGCATTGTATAATACTAAATCAAATGTGGACTTTTTAAAATAACTGTACATAACAAAAACACCTTTACTCAGGAGAAATTTTAGTTTTCTAGATCAGTTGAAATTTGCCATCAATGGATTTAAACATAATATTTGAAGATGTGTTGCTATTATTTTGCTATTAAAAAAATGATTCCAAAAAAATTTTTTTAAATGAAATAAAGATAAAAAAGGACTGGGTATGTGGAACAGTGATTGAATGCCCTTGGAGTCAATCCTGGGATAAATAAATAAATAAAAGTAAAAACTCCCTGTGTTGAGAACCACTAATAGAAATCACTGAAAAGGCCAAGATTTCCAAGGTAGAGTTCATCCCATCTAGTTAGTTCATCTGGTTTATCAGTTTCCCATTGCTGCTACTAAATATCACATTTAATGGCTTAAAACAACACAAATTTATTAAATCACAGTTCTGTAGATCCGAACTGGGTTGACTGGCCTGCATTCCTTCCAGAGACTGCCGAAGAGAACGCATTTCTTTTTTCCACGTTCTAGACGTTGCCTGAACTCGTTGGCTTGTGGATCTCCATTACTGTGACCTCTGCTTCTGACATCACCGCTGCTTTTTTTGGGGTGGGGGTGGGTTGAGGATACTGGAGAATGAACCCGAAGAAGCTTTACCACTGAGCTACATCTCCAGTCCCACTCTCCGCCTTTTTTAAAAAAATATTTCTTTGAAACAGCGTCTCAGTTGCTGAAGCTGGCTTTGAAATTGCAATCCTCCTGCCCGCCTCAGCCTCCCGAGTGGCTAGAATTATAGACATGCACCCGATTCCACTGTTGCTTCTTAACTGATGTTCCTGCCTCCCTCTTATAAGGACTCTGATTACATTAGGTTCGCCTGGATACTCCGGGATAATCTCTTTAAGATTCTCAATTTAAATCACATTTGCAAATCCCGTTTTGCAAAGCCCGCTTTCCCGCTGAAAGTTCAACTAGATGCAAAACCAGCCTATTTACAGGTTCTGGAGATTAGGATTGTTATAGGACAGAGGAGACTGGACACCAAGGAATTAGCAGGAAGACGCCAGGTTGGGGGTGGGGCGGGCTTTTGCCATAACCAATCCCTCTGAACCTGAGTTCAGAAAGTTTTAGAACTTTATATCCAGTGTGTAGGGGGAGGGGCTCAGAGGCTCACAATATGCAGAAGTCCACACAAAAGTAGGGTTTTTTCCCTACTGTTCCGGGCAACCAACTCAGGCCAGGTTTTACAAAAATAACCCCAAAAGGTGCTCTCTGTGAAAATCAGTGCTTGGGAAAGGGAGATTCCCCTCCCTGCCACCCCATTTACTTTTTTTTTTTTAATTTTTTTTTAGTTGTCAATTGTCTTTATTTTTATTTATTTATATGTGGTGCTGAGAATTGAACTCAGTGCCCCACACATGCTAGGCAAGCGCTCCATCACTGAGCCACAACCCCAGCTCAGACCCCATTTACTTTTATCTTTTGGATTACAAAGGACTTTCCCTAGGATCTAACTACTGTTCTTTGAAATGCAAACGCCTGTGAAAGCCTTGAGTTAGGCTTTCTTAACACACTCTGCTTCTGTAAACATCCACAACCACACCCCTCCCCCCTGAAAATTCTTATAGAAATTCTTATTGATAGTCTAAGAACAATTATGGTGAGGGTCTCTGGAGAAGTTTAATTAAGATTTTTCTGTTGGGGGGGGTGCCACTACAGGATGTTAATATTTTGGGGAGAGCTATTAGTTTGTCTACTACATCTGGTCTCAGGATATTCAGAGTCACCCCCAATATCAGCAAATAACTGCCCAGGGAATACCAAGTTGGGGTGGCGGGTGTACAGGCTCCAGGAGGCTGCGAAGGGAGCCAAGAGAAGTGTGTGGCCGAGCCAGAGGAGGGTGCGGGGAGGTCGGTTCGCTGACTGCACAACACGCTGCAGCCTCACCTCGGCTCTGCGTAGGACGAGCCTGTCCTCATCCGCGGTCGCACATAGTGGCCTGCACACCACTGGCAGATCTGAGCAAGAGGGCCAAAGAACCGCCTTCGACACAGTGCTGCAGGAGTTCCTGGTGTGCCCGCTATGCGAGAAGCCGCTCAGATGCGAAGCCTCAACCAATGGATTAATGAAGCTGGGCGTGGTGGTGCAAGCCTGTAATCCCAGCACTTTGGGAGGCTGAGACACGGAGAATCTTGAGTCCAAAGCCAGCCTCAGCAACACTAACTCACAATTAAAAAAAAAATAACAAATTTTAATACTGTCTACTTTTTAAAGCATGGTGGTGGTTAGTAAATGGGGAAGAATATTTATGTCTCTGCCTACGTTAACTGTTTGGATTCTACATTTTTATAATTTTTTGGTACCAGGGATTTAACCCAGGGGCGCCTTACCATTGAGCCACAACCCCAGCCCTTAATTTGCGATTATTCTGTTTTAGCCTCTGGAGTTGCTGGGACTACAGGAATGCGCCATCGCACCTGGCTGCAGTCATTTTTTTAACTGGACTGTTCTCCGACTCTGTGGGAGAAACTTCCCATAAGGCTGTAATAGTACATCGTTCTTTCACCTTTCACTTTAAGTGGGTGTTAAACTTCTCAGACATAATGCAACCAGAACTAAGATGTAAACATACTAATAATGATAAGTCCTAGGTATCGCTGAAAGCTCAACTAGATGCAAATACTGGAGACTCACTTAGCTTGCAGGAAAGTTGCGTTACCATGCATCTCTTGGGTTTAGGACTATGGCAGGGTTAAGCTGCATAAAGTTCTTTGTATTTTTGTTCTGCCTTTGTTTTTTACATTCTGACTTGATGGAGATCAACACCCTTAATTATCTGAGGACCATTGCTTATTCCATTCATTTAAAAGTTTAGGAATTTGAGCCGGGCGCGGTGGCGCAAGCCTGTAATCCCAGCACTTAGGGAGGCTGAGACAGGAGAATCGCGAGTTCAAAGCCAGCCTCGGCAATGGCGAAGCGCTAAGCAACTCAGTGAGACCCTGTCTCTACCTAAAACACAAAATAGGGCTGGGGGATGTGGTTCAGTGGTCGAGTGCCTCTGAGTTCAATCTCCAGTACCAAAAAAAAAAGTTTAGGAATTTGGAATTTTGTTTAGCTTCGAGGTCAATGGTAAAGCCACAGGTTAGGTGACTCAAAAAATCCCAAAGGAGCTATTAGCGTAATTGTAGAGAAAGTCATTTGAATTAGTGTGATATAAAACTGTATAGTAAAATGGAAATTTCATGTACTTAAAAAGTAACTTCACAGAGCAATATTGTTAGGAGGGAGCTAAAACTGTTTAGCTCTTTCCCCATCTAGGTAAAAGAGTGGAAGTTTATCCTCTGAGACAGAAAAAATGGGAGACACAGGCAGAGCTATCAACAGACTGACTGTTCATTGATCTAGTGTATTAAATGAATGGCTAAATGCTGAGACTGACTTTACCTACCCAACTTTCTTTCACTGGGCTCCAAACAGACCTTTATGTTACTGAAATATTTTAAAACTCCCCTCTGAGGAAGTTGATTATGACCTCTGGTATTGGAAATTCTTTCAACAGCAAAGGAGCAAGATATCCCTTTAGTGAAGCTTATAGGCTGCAAACACCACATCTGTGCTCAGAACTTTATTTTCCTTTTTTTTTTTTGCTGTATGGGGGGATAGAACCCAGGGCTTCACGCATGCCAGACAAGTGCTCTACCACTGAGCTTTATCCCCAGCCCTTTTTGAGACATGGTCTAAGTTGCCCAGGCTGGCCTCAAACCTGCAATCTTCCTGCTGTCTTTCATTCTTAAAATAACCTCAGCAATCCAAGGAAAATAATGTGAAAGGGATCAAAATAAAAGCAACAACAAAAAAAGGAATTTGGCTATAAATTATACCCTCTGAGAAATAAGAAATCACAAATCATATATGTAAGAATAGAATGCTAGAAAAAGGAAACTTGCAGATGCCAAAAGAGCTCAGAGAAATTGAAAAGATAAATGAAAACTTCAATAGAAATGAATAAAATGAAAGATATAGCTGAGAAAATCTAGGTAGTAGAACTTAAAAGCAAACAAAGGGAAGAGGGAAAAAAAGAAAATTTGAGGACTAGTCCAGCAGGCCTAATGTTTCAAATAAATTTAAAAAAAAAGGTCAAATATGAGAGAAAATCATCATGTTTTTTAGACAGAATCTCACTATACAGCTCAGGTTCAAGTGATCCTCCCACCTCAGGTTTCTGAGCAGCTGGAATCTTGGGGTTTGTTTCCAAATTGGTTGGGATTGCTTGATCACAAGTAATAAAAATTACAGAAAATGGGATTTACTGGAAGTATATGAAGTAGCTGATAGAATTCAAGGAAGAGTTAAACCAGTCCTCAGGAAGAACAGGAACTGGCATAGCTTAAAATCACCACTTTTAGAAGCTACTCAAATTCTGAAAGACTTTTCCAAAGACTTTTCCAATTCAGTTCAAGGTAATTTTTAGGACTCCAATGTAAACAACAGTTGTTTTTTTGTTTTGGTACCGGGGATTGAACGCAGGGGTACTTGACCACTGAGCCACATCCCCAGCCCTATTTTGTGTTTTACTTAGAGACAGGGTTTCACTGAGTTGCTTAGTGCCTCACTGTTGCTGAAGCTGGCTTTGAACTAGCAATTCTCCTGTCTCAAGCCTCCCAAAGTGCTGGGATTACAGGTATGCATCACCACGCCTGGCTGTAAACAATATTTTTAAACCTATAAAATCAGCAAACTTGGGCTGGGGTTATGGCGCAGTGGTAGCGTGCTCGCCTAGCACGTGTGAGGCACTGGGTTTGATCCTCAGCACCACATAAAAAATAAAATAAAGATATTCTGTCCACCTACAACTAAAAAATAAATATTTGAAAAAAAAATCAGCAAACTTAAAGCTTAAGGACTTTCCATGTTACAAAATAACCCCAGGATTGAACAATTTGATTACTGTAACCTATTAAAAGAATATGATCTACAGAATGACTGTTCATTGCTCTTCCCTACAAGAAGTTACCATCTTCTTCTCTTGTAATGTCACACTATCCAAGTTTACACTATCTACACTTCACACTCCTTTAATGCTTCCTCTACTGGTGTTAATTGCTTCATAAGCAAAAGTTACAAAAGTCAGTTTGAAAATTTTATTTCATTAACTTAAAAGGTGAACAAAATGTGCATTTCAAATCATTAAACATTCAACTGACATATATGTTTACACAGAGGACAAACAGGATTTCAAGTAACTTATGAGACAGTCCACTGTCCATTTAAAAATATTCTTTCTTCCACAGAATCTCTTCATTGAAAGACAAAACAAAACCTCCAAAGCAACAAAAATCTTGTCTTTTATACTGCACAAATGCTATATGCAAACTTCTGATTTATTTCATATGCAATTCTGATGATGAAGATGGGAGGCACGAATGTTCCCAGTTCCGTCAAATGATGCAAACAAAAAGCTGTTTCCCTCAGATACAAAGAAGTCTTCACTTATGTCTCTTATAGCAAGACCACATACTTGATGCTCATACCAGATCACTTCTTCTTCTTTCCTTTCCCTTTTTTAGTTCCCTCTCCTTGCTGAAGACTTGGGTCACCACCTCCTGTTTTTTGTGTCCTTGTTTTTAGTTTAGGTATCATTTCTGCTGCATACAACATTACTGACTTACCTAGGAACCAGAAATTAGGTTTAGTGTATAATCTAAGAAATAAGACATAAAAGATCATTAACTTCAATATCATAAAGTCCAAGAAACTACCACATCAAGAAAATGGGAAGTAGTTTTAAATAATCAAATGATTATAAAGACAGTAACTTGCTCAAGTCAATCCTTCCACTGCAGAAAATGTAAAGAGCAAGAAAAAGATATTTAGGCGAACAAAATGAAAATATAAAACATTAAGTTTGAAATAAAAATTCTGTTTTGCTGGGTGCAGTAATGTGTATTTATAATCCCAGCAACCTGAGAGGCTGAGGCAAGAGGATCACCAGTTTGTGACTAGCCTCAGAAACTTAGTGAGACTCTGTTTCAAAATGAAAATAAAACATTAAAAGGGGTTGGGGTTGTGGCTCAGTGGTACAGCGCTTGCCTAGCATGTGTGAGGCACTGGGTTCGATTCTCAGCACCACATAAATAAACAAACAAATAAATAACATAAAGGTTCATCAACAACTAATAAAAAAATCAAAAAAACATTAAAAGGGCTGGGAACATAACTCAGTGGTAAAGCACCACTGGGTTCAATCCCTAGAACAAAACAAGACAAAACAAAACAAACAAAAAATTATGGTCTTGGTTCTAGTAATTGGCTGAAAAATCAATGAAAAATATATCTTAATACAACAAACTGGAAATAAGAGTCAGGCTATCATTGTAACTTAAACTTCTGAATCACAAGGTCTCTCAGCCTTTTCACAAAAAACAAATGTCATGAAACTCAACAGATCTTACTCATATGCCCAGATAATCTATGCATACATGCACCCTACTATGCTCACCCCAATCAGTTACTTCCCCTACTCCAAAAAACCAAGCTCCTCAGCTTTGCTCTTTTTAGTGACTATTTTCTAATTAGAAACAAGCAGCAACCTTTTTTTCAACCACAATTTTTATCTCTAGTTTCAAGTTAAAAGCTCTTTTTGTTTGTTTCTGGTGTATGAGAAAGTGTCAAAAAGAAGAAAAAAATACATTGGAATGAATTATCTGTCACATCTGAATCAGAATCTTAAATCTGTAGCAATACCTATCAAACCTGACAGAATTTGGTATATAAGAACCAATTATCAATCTCGGCGTGGTGGCGCAAGCCTGTAATCCCAGCACTTAGGGAGGCTGAGACAGGAGAATCGTGAGTTCAAAGCCAGCCTCAGCAATGGTGAGGTGCTAAGCAACTCAGTGAGACCCTGTCTCTACATAAAACACAAAATAGGGCTGGGGATGTGGCTCAGTGGTCGAGTGCCCCCGAGTTCAATCCCTGGTACCAAAAAAAGAAAAAAAAAAAAACCCAAAAAACAAAAAAAAAGAACCAACTTATTTGATTTTGACTAAAAACAATCACATTGTCAATTTGCCTGTCAAATTGTTTCTAGTTGAATTAAACAGAAGAGTTTAATTAAATTGAAAGAAAAAATTAAATTGCTCCATTTCTTAAAATTAAAATGTTTTAAAACTAAAGAAATTTCAGAAAAATAAATAACATATAAACACCTTACCAACACCCAGAACTAATATTTTGTTATATTGGTGTCTAGCTTTGTTTTGTTGTTTGTTTTTCAAAAAATAAAGTATTACAGATGATGCTAACAGCCCCTTGAAGGCTCCACTCCCTACCCCCACCCCACTGCTTAGAGTTTTAAAAGTGGGGTCTTTTCAGTACAATTTTTGCAGGGTACGGGGGACTGAACCCAGGGGCACTCGACCACTGAGCCACATCCCCAGCCCTATTTTGTATTTTACTTAGATACAGGGTCTGAGTTGCTTAGCACCTCGCTTTGAACTTGCAATCCTCCTGCCTCAGCCTCCCAAGCTGCTGGGATTACAGACATGAGCCACCCTGCCTGGCTTTCCAGTATATTTTAAAAACATTTCTACAAACAATATATTTATTCATCTTCAATAAACAGCAATATTTTACCTTTAAATTTACCTGAGTGGTACTGTACTGTGAACATCTCTTTGTTCACTCAATATTGCTCTTTAGATTTAACAAGAAAGCTGGGTGTGGTGGCGCATGCCTGTAATCCCAGCGACTCGGAAGGCTGAGGCAGAAGGATCTCAAGTTCAAAGCTAGCTTCAGCAACAGTGAGGTGCTAAGCAACTCAGTGAGAACCTGTCTCTATAATACAGGAACTTGTGATCCTCCTCCTGCCTCAGCCTCCCGAGCCGCTGGGATTACAGGTATGCCCCACCAAGCCTGGCTAACTTCATACTTTTAACTTGGGAGCAATGATGATCTTCTAGACGTTTATGAAATGCTCAGAACACAATTTGTAAGTTTCATTCACATTCTCAGAGATTCTTAACCTGAAAGAAATTAAAACTACTGTTTACCTCTTTCCATTAGCAGTAGTCTTTTCTCTAAACTAATGTACAGAATTTAAATTCATTTATACCTTTCAAAAGGTCAGTTTTAGAACCTCTGTTGTGTCATAGAAGAAAAACACACTCTTAAAGTTTATTTATTCATTAAAAAAAGCTTACGTGATGGGAACTGTACAAGACAGAGGCTGCCATCTTCCTGTCTGAGCTGGACCCGGACTCTGCCTCTGTACTGAACATCACGATTCCACTCTCTAGAGTACATTTTATTTTTCTAATGTAAATAAAACAAAAACAGGCTTTTAAGAAAGTTATCATATCAATGAGTACAGAAAACAGTGAAGGAAGAATCACATCATACCTCAACAAACACATTAAGTCCAACTGCTGAGCATACATCTTGAATCTCTGTAGCTGTAGGATTTTCAACAGCCTGAACAATTAAAAACAAAAACATTAAGTAGCTTAGCTTTAAGAGAATACTGCTATACAGTTGTATAAATCACTTTAAATACTATGATCAAAACATGTACCTAGAGGGGCTGGGGCTATAGCTCAGTGGCAGAGCACTTGCCTAGCATGTGTGAGGCAGTGGGTTCGATCCTTTGCACCACATAAAAATAAACAAATAAAGGCATTCCGTCCATCTACAACCAAAAAGAAAAGAAAAGAAACAAAACATGTACCTAAACCCTCTTTTCTTACTAGGTACAGCACTTTCAATTTTAATTTAAAAAATTCCTGGGAATTACACTGATTCACACTTGTGTATCTTTCTTCCAAAAGGGCAATGATTTTGTTATATTCACCAGTATATTCCCTAACACCTAGAATGGTACTTTGAATATGGTAGGTGCTCAATGAATATTGACTGGTTGAACACATAACCACTTAAGAGGTAGTATCTACTAAAGTTGAACTTATGTTTCCTGATGGCCTTGAAATTCCATCCTAGGTATATATTCAATGGAAATACAAAAATATATTAATCAAAATACAAGCTCAAGAGTGTTCACAGCATTATTTATAATAGCCCCCAAATTAGAAACAGCTCAATTATCCAACAGGAGAACAAAGGAATGTGGTATATTCACACAATGCACTACTTGCTGGTAGTGGTTTCCAGCAAGGGAATTTTACTTTCCTCCCCATCTTTCAGACATTTGGCAATGCTTGGAGATAACTGGGGCAGAGGTGATTTATGATCTAGTGGGTAGAGGCCAGGGATGCTGCTAAACATTATAAAATGCACAGGACATACTGCTATAAAAAGATTTCTGGCTCAAAATGTCAATAATGCTGCTGTTGAGAAACTGCTACAGACCAATAGGCATTAAACTACACTCAAAAGGTTTAGGGGTTAGCTCAATGGGAGAGCACATGCTTAAGTATGCACAAGGCCCTGGGTTCAATCACTAGCAATAAAACATAAAAAATAAACAAAAACCTACACTCAAAAATGTAGGACCAGTGGGCTGGGGTTGTAGCTCAGTGGTAGAGCGCTTGCCTAGCATGTGTGAGGCACTGGGTTCGATCCTCAGCAGCCCATATAAATAAACAAAATAAAGGGCCATCAACAACTTAAAAAAAATTAAAAAAAAAAATGTAGGACCAATCTTATAAGCTTAAAGTTCAGTGAAAAAAAAGACATAAAAGTACATAGTGAATAATTCTATTTACATATAATTCAAAGACAAGCAAGTGTAATCTACAGTGCTGGAAATCAGAACATATGTGGAGAGGACAGTGACTGGGAAGAGAGATAAGGAATCTTCCTATAAGCTGAAATGTTTTTAAAATTTGTGGGCTGGTTACCCAGATGTACTCCCATTGTGAAAATTAATTGAACTATTAAATTTACATATGTTATACACAGATAAAATTTTTAAAAATTCAGTGATTCTTCAGAGAATCTGTCACAGTGGCTTGATGTTGGGCATTATTCTGAACAAGTGCTTTGGTATCTTTCTTTTCATCTGAGGCAGCAAAGCAGACTTGACATATTGACGCAGCAGCAAAATCAGAGATATTAAATAATACAAAAATATTTAATTCATTGTTTCAGACCAAGTTACCTTAAATTTGTCATTAGATTATAAAATGTAAATGATTCTTTAAATACAGAATATGGCCAGGCGTGGTGGTGCATGCCTGTAATCCCAGTGGCCTTTGTGGCCTGTTAGAACAACCTCTCCCATCCTGGGTACCAGCCACTGCTCACCTTACTTATGGGGATCCTTCTTCCCTCCGCGATGGTCTTCTTATTATTTAAATAAGCAGGATAGATACAAATAAACCTGACACAGAGAAAGCACAGCTATTATAACTAGAGCAGCGTTTCAAAAAATACAACCCGTCATCATCTTCGTGGCAGGTCCACCTATACTATTACTTACTTAACGGTTTTTCTTTAAATTGCCTTTTACTTAATTCACCTAAAAAGGAAACTATTCAGTACCTTATGGAAAAATAAAACATTACTTATTAAAGAAGGTTAAAAACAACAACGAAAACAAAGACGATGAGGTAACTGTTTACGTTAGGCACAGCGGCCTGTCAAAATTTCCAGAGAGTGGAGTCCACCCTCTTGCACCAAAGCACGGCGTCGGAGGTATTAAAAACTTTGTCATTTTATCATATGTCCTCGTAGCATCCTAAATCCTCTTTTTCAGACACAAAGATTGAGCTACATAGGCTCGGGATTTCAGCGACCCTGAGAAAAGCTGGGTACTGCAGGCTTCCCGGCCGGGGAGAGGAGAGGAGTAAGGCTTACGCCGAACGCAAGGGGCCAAGCCCTTCTCAAGGGCTGGTGGTGGGAATGGCGGCCCAGTATTTGCCGCACTGCAGTAACCCTCCTCCCCTTCGCCCCACCCCCATTTTTTTCCTCCCTCAGGACTCACCTGTCTTGGTCTGCCGGGGACCTTGCGGCAGCGCAAGCCATTTCCACTCGAGTCCACACAGAGACCGCCCTCGCGCGACAGATCCCACCCGCCGGAAAGTTACGACAGCAGCCGGAAGTTACGAAACCACCCGCTCTTCCGGCGGAACTCCTGCCCACCAAAGTGGCACTGCGTCCGCAGCTTTTCCACGCCGGTTTGTTCCCGTATCTGTCGCTCGGAGCCGTGAAGTCTAGACTCTGACGTGGCTTGTTAACCTTTCTTGTCGCGAGATGACTAGGAACGATTCCTTTCCACTTGTCTCACGTCAACACGTTTTAAGGGTGTGCGCCGCCGTTTAATTTTTTTTGTTTTAACATTTCTTCGCCCCTCGCTTCACACCAAAGTTGAGTGGTACTATTTACGCTCGCCCATGGGTGAAAGGCGGGGAATCTGTGTAGTTGAGCAGGAATACAAGTTGAGCAGGCAAGGAAATGATCTTTTATGTTTAATTTTGTTTCCACACCTAGTTTCTGCAGCTTGCTTTCAGTTTGGCAAGATTGAACTTTTTAAAGTGATGGATTAGAAAAAAAGTTGGCAGTTGCGTTTCAGTGTACTGTATGTTAGAAACTTGACTATCCACCTTTTGAAACGTGTGAAGGACACGTTATAGCCCAAAATTAGGATTTTATAAGCTTTGTTGATATGTAGGGAAGGGAAACTCTACCTCCATCTTCTTAGGGTTCCAGCTGGGTCCTAGAATTAAAATTACATAAAGGTTAACAGGAGAAACGAATAGTACAAATTTAATGTGGTACTGGAGACAACAAGGAAATAAGGACGCAAAGAAGCAGGGCCAGTTACTTGTATACTGGATTAGGGTGCCAACTGAACAGCAGCATACACTTGTTTCTAAAATCATCGTAGCCACTGTATCACCAGGGTCTTCACTGGCCATGCTACCCCAGCTGGGACCTTGGACTCTCAGTGTTGCTATGCCTTCTTTTTCCTTTTGTTCTCTACTATCTCTTCTCAGCCCCCAATTCCTGGACCACCCCAAGAATTTCAAATTCTTGCCTCTCGTAAGCAAACATTAACTTACTCCCTATCCAAATTCGAGGTTTAGCTTTATAGGTCCCCAAACCATCAAGGTCCTCAAGTAAAGGAAAAGACTGAGAACTTTTTTTTTTTTTTAAACAGGATTCACTCTTATAAGAGGATGCTAAAGTTTCAGATAACTGTTCTTTTGTTTTGTACAGACTAATTAGTCTCTCCAACACTGACAGTCACACTGGTCCCATGATATTCCTCATTTTCTCTTTGTAAGTCTAAATTTCCCCCTTCATTTGGTGTTATATTTGGCACTTAAAGACGACTTCATGACTGATGTTTATCTTGTTTTCATCATACTTAATGCCTTTTCTTTTCTTTCTTTTTTTTTTTGGTACTGGGGATTGAACTCAGGGGCACTCGACCACTGAGCCACATCCCCAGCCCTATTTTGTGTTTTATGTAGAGACAGGGTCTCACTGAGTTGCTTAGTTCCTCGCCATTGCTGAGGCTGGCTTTGAACTCGCGATTCTCCTGTCTCAGCCTCCCAAAGTGCTGGGATTACAGGCTTGCGCCACCATGCCTGGCTTAATGCCTTTTCTTTCAGAATTGTTTTGGCATATATCTGTCATCGCTGCGTTCTTTGCATTTGCTTGTGGTTATACTTTTAGTCTTATTCATTTGGGATTATTTAAAAATCTTTTGGTAATGCAGAATTTCATTTTACCTTGTCTAATAATAGTTATTTTATTATATGTGATTAATACATTTGGTACTCTTCCTCCACTTTATGCTTTGTTTTGGTTAAACCTTCCTCAATTCCCCTTTGTTCTTTAGTATCTTATTCAAGTATCTTAAGTTATTTTAATGATTTGCTAGCTAAAAGATGGAAAAATTCACCTTAAATTTTTTGTTGTAGATGCACACAATGACTTTATTTTTATGAGGTGCTGAGGGTCAAACCCAGTGCCTCACACATGCTAGGCAAGCACTCTACCACTAAGCCACAACCCAGCCTGACTTCTTTTTTAACATTGGGGTTACCACTAAATTTAAAATAATTAAATTCATATTTATTTGCAAATAAATAAGAAAATTAAAAGGGCAAAAGGGTCCAGGATGTAGCTTAGTGGCCCTTGAGTTCAATCCTCAGTACCAAAACAACCATCAAAAGTAAACAAAACAAAACAAAAAACTCAGTCTTCCTGTATCTTGAAATTTAAAAACTCACTAAGATGTACCTAAATGAAGTTTTCTGTTAGTTTCAGGTTACTCCAGGAATAAATTGGGTTTTAGTTGCAAGTGCTCCCTATTGGGGAAAAGTAGAACTAGGCCTCATAAATGGCAGGGAATGCCAGGTGCGGTGGCCCACGCCTGTTATCCCAGGAGCTGGGGAAGCTGAGGCAAAGAGGATCGCAAGTTCAAAGCCAGCCTCAGCAACAGTGAGGCGCTAAGCAACTCAGAGAGACGCTGTCTCTAAATAAAATGCAGAAAGGAGCTGGAGATGTGGTTGAGTGCCCCTGAGTTCAATCCCGGTACCTGCCCCCACGCCCACCCCTGCCAAAATGGCAGGGACTGCGTTGGCTCCCATGGCTCCAGACTTGCCTCTCACTTGGTTTCTATGCTTCCCTCCTGAATCTGTTCCCATTTTCTGGCCACTTTCCTCTTAAATTAAGCTCCATGATGCCAATTGTAGTAATCAGTCTTAAGTCTACATGAACTTTCAGTTCCCACCAGCCAGGAATTTTCTTTGTGATGACTTATTTCAAAATTGACTAGCCATCTTTTTTTTATCTTTTTCTTTTTTTAAAAAAGCTAGTTTTTGGATCCTAATAGGTAGTATTAGTAGGGCAGGTAATGTCTGGCATTTCTTTCTTTTGGTACTGAAGATTGAACTCGGGGGTACTCAACCACTGAACCACATCCCCAGCCCTATTTTGTGTTTTATGTAGAGACAGGGTCTCACTGAGTTGCTTAGTGCCTCACTGTTGCTGAGGCTGGCTTTGAACTCGTGATTCTCCCATCTCAGCCTCCCAAAGTACTGGGATTACAGGTGTGTGCCACCATGCCCAGCCTGGCATTTCTTTCAATAGCCATTTCTCACTACTGTTGCTTTATATTCGGTGGTCACCTTTGCTACTATACATTGAACATTTTTAATAAAAAAAGTAACAATCAGATAACTTCAAGAAAGTAAGTGAACAGTCATAAATGTAGAGAAAAAATTACCCTGAATATCAGAGGAAAGTAAGTATATTTAGCACCAAGAACAGTATTATACATATAGAACATACAGGTTAAAAGAAGCATCAATGGCCTAACAAAAAGCAGAATATACTTATAGACCACAGAATTGAGAACAGCAGGAAAATAACCTGGGGTTTACAAGAGCCACAGTCCACAGGCATAACATTACAAAGAAATATTTTAAACTCAGCAAATATTAGGGAAATATGCTTAGTAGAAATTTAAAAAAATGACACTATTTCAGTCAGACTTTTGAAAAATCATTTTTTTTGGTAAATTTTACCCATCTGACTACTCAAATCTTTCTTCTGCTCTAGGGAATTTACTTTTGCATTTCTGGCACTCCATTCTTTTCCTTTCTTTGATGAAAAGAAACCCCATGTGATTATATGAATTCAGATATAGTGCAACTGGCTCCCATCAGCAATGGACTCATCCTTTAATTTTGTGTTAACATGACCCATATTTTACATAATCAAGAAAAATTTAACTACTATTTGTTCCTTGCAGGATTTTTCTTCCTTTCATTATTTCCCTCATTAACTTCCAGTGTCCTTCTAATTTGTAAAGTTTATCCTCAATTATTAGACTGATTTGACCACACTCATTATGTATTAATCAATTGGATACATTTTCCTTTCATCTGAAACCAATCTTCCCTCACCTCAAAGTTCCCATTTTCAGTCTCTTCTAATCTTATTGCCATTTCAAACTAGATACTTTGGCTTTTACAATAACTATTTCAAAGGGAATATTAGCTGATCTTTCAGACATAGTAATGTTCAAAATTACTTGTTCATCCATGTCTGGTAAGTTTGTTCCTTTTTGGGGAGTTGAGATGGGCTATATCAGATTGAACAGCTCAATATTCAAGTCTTAGGTTTACAGAAAGGAGAATTTGTTGGTAGATTAAAGGTCTAGTTGGTGAATTCCTGGAGCCCAAGGCAATCACTCAAGGAGCTTCATTGTGGTACCTGAGGGCAGTAATTCTCAAAGTGTGGTCCCTCAGGACCAGCAGCACTAGCAGCACCTTTGAACTTGTTAAAATGCAAATTCTTGGGGCTCACTCCAAACCTACTCAGTCCAATTATGGGGGTGTGGCCCAGCTGTGTCATAAAAACTGAGATTCAGATGCACCCTTGTTTGAAAAACCACTGCCTAAGGATTTCTCTCTGTTGCAGCCCACAGCTAAACAGGGCACTGACAGTCCCCTACTCCTGCCTTTTAATAGCCATCACAATTACTAATCCCCAACATTGGGCTTAGTATGCCATTTTTAACAAGAATAAACTGGAAGTATTTGGCTTGCTATCAATTTTGGCAACATCCTGCCAGTGTCTCAAAGTAGAAGTGATTTACCCCTTTACTAATTCAGAGCCATTATTTCTAACTAGCGGTTCTCATCCAGTGACCTTTTCCTCAAGAGACAATACAGACTGGTTCTCCTCCCAGTTGCCCACAGGAATTCCAGAGTCTTTTTGCATGTAGAAGGGACTCTTCTTTCATTCCCAACACAATACCTTTGTTTTAAAAAACAAAAAACTTGAATTAAAAGGCAATTTATTCTAATTAACTAACACTCCATCTCTTCCCACAAAAATACTTGATTTATAAAAACTGGCATGCAATAATTCAGACAAAAACAGATATGACCTAGACACATTGTGTCCCTGTTGTTTATGGCAGCCTTGGAGAACACAATATTATTCATAAACAATTTCAGATTAAATTTTGACAAAAATTTAAATAGATTCCAAAGATAGATAAATTGAAGTGTGTACAAAGTGGAGCAGTGGAAAGAGTATGGGCTTTGGAGTAAAATGCTTTAGTTTAAATCATGGTACTTAATTTTCTGGCACTTTAGTTTTTTAAAAAGTCAGCCTCATTACCTGTAAGTTATAAACACAGGTAAGAGGTGTAATTTAGTAATTAACTAAATGATGTTATTTCAAGGGCACCAGGTAGGTATGCATACTCCTTGTCACCTCCTCTTCCAAGTGCCCCACCACGCCTAAAAATCCTTTTATCTTCCTTTTAATGCAGAGTGCATGAATTTTATCATTAAAAATAAACCTTTCATTTATTCAACAAAATACGTTTGTTGAATATATTTATTGAGCATTTATCATCATAGTCACCTTTGATCTTTTAGAACAAATTCAGTGAAGATATATTAAGTAAATTATCTTTGCTATTATCAGTGTATTATCCTTTATGAAAGAGGGCTCCCCCTGAGGTCAGTATGAGGAAGTGAGTACTTCACCACACCTTCCAACCAACTGTGCCCATCAAAGATAAAGTTTTCCTTAACAGGTAGGGATATTTAAATACTCTCTGAATTTTTTTCCCCCAATACCAGAGCCTCTTTTGAGTATTTAATGGCATAACATCTACTTTTGAAGTTGCATGTGATTTATATTTTCTGAATATGGCAGAGTACTTATATTTGGCTGCAGAAAATATGCCTTAACATACAGGGTGATTTATATAAGGTGTACATTTTAGACCCAGTAGCAACAGGGAAAAGAAGAGGAAAGACAATTACATTGTAGAGCCCAGAAGAAACTACTTGTACCTAAGAATAATCAAAATTTCAGGTATAGAATTCTTTTAAGAAAAAGTGAATACTTATGTAGGACTATTATGTTCAATGCCTAGTCCTGTGCTAGGCAGACATTGCTATATATGTTTTTGTTTTAACTGAGTTCCAGTGGAGTGGGGGCAGGGGGAGGTGGAAAAACATTGAACATTGAAGAAGTGCTAATCACATAAAGGAAAATTAAATTTTAGGAATAGTTAGGTATCAACAGTCTTCTTCAACTGTTTTTATTACAGTAAGAGGAATTTTACTCAATGCATAGAATTTGAAGAAAAAAACTTACGTAAGCTTTTAAAAGAGGCCCTTTGGACAATTATTAGTACAAACGTGAAATAAGACCCTTCAAACAAATACCAATTTCAGCAATAGTTTACATACGGCAATAATTTATTCTGAAATGTTCATTTAGTTTCTGTTGAGACACAATTCATGTCTCAATAATAAGAGCAGCCATCTCACCTCAAATACCAGAATGTACAACAGTTACAGCATAGCAAAAATTCTACCTACTTTCAGAATAAAATCTAGTTCAGGTAAAATAATTTCATTCAATGTTTTACAGTTACACATTTTTTTTTTTGAGCACAAAATAGTGTGAACTGTTACACTGTAGCTATCTCTATGCACATCATATGACCACAGAACTGTTAATCATAACTTCTGAAATTGAACCATCATTTTCATTCATGCAGTAAAGCAAAGCAGGCTGGGTAAACTTATTCATTGGGAACCATATTACTGTGAATTTCACAGCCACATGATTAATTATGGAGTTAAATGGACTCACAAGGACTAAAATATTTTTTTTGCATAAATACCAATTTCTCCCTGATGTAAGTTTAATTAGTTTATAATCTAGAAATGATTGATAACAGCAATATATCATATTTTCTATCTGTAGTGTTCATTATTTTAAGATGAGCAATTAAGTAAAGGATGATGGGATGGATGCTACTTAAATACATGTAAAACATACTGTACAAATATACTTGGCTTTATCACTTTTTTCCCTATCAAGAGTGCCTCCCAAAGTATGACCAGTGAAGACAAAGTGTACTCTATCAAATATGGCTTCCTGAACAAAAACCCTCTAACAAGAATCAAACCTATTTACAAAAATTTTCAATCCTTTAAAGTTTCATTTAAAACAAAATTTCTATATAGCTGTTGTAATTAACACCTAATTTTCTTAGTTTTGTCCTTCCAGCTCTTTTAAACAGATGTCACAAGGTAAGACCCAGAATGGCGCTTAGGACTTTGAGTTCCACTGGATTCTGTGCTGTCAGTTTTTGAGTCTCGTTTCTTGGTGGTGTTATTCACTGGTGTTGGGATCTGAGATGGCCGAGCTGAAGTGCTATCTGCGCTGCTTTTCCTAGGACTAGGGTTGTAATTAAAAGGAGTCACTCTGGCAGCAACAGTTCCACTGGGTGAACTGTGTTTGCTTGAGCTGCTTGAACTGAAAGGTGTACGCTCTGCTATAGAGCTTTCACTAGTCTCTGCTGCAGGAACAGGATTATTCTGTCCTTGTTTTGTCTCAGTTCCTTTTTGGTCTGGGGCGTCTACTTGAATAAAGGAGTTCAGGCGGTTTTCCAAACCCATGGTGTGCACAGGGGCACTGCCATTACCCACATTTTGTTTTCCCTGATTATCCTTTAAATCTTTCACATTTGGATTTCCCTTTTCTGAAACACTGTCAATCACTGGAGGAGTATTACCTGTGGGAGATCTTCCAGATCTAGGGTTGTTAATGGGACAGTCCTCAATTCTCACCCAAACATCCTCTGTTTTAGAAACAGCAGGTGCCATTTGATAAATTAGAGTTTTTGATTCAGCACCATTTGTAGCACCTGAGGAACTGTTCTGAGAAGTAATATTTGTGGGAGAAATTTCACTTTCTTTTATTTTTCTCCATGTTCCTTTTGTGGATACTTGGTTTTCTTTAGTTTGTTTTGTTCCTGAAATAGAGTTTACATGTTTTTCATCCTCACTTTTTGCTTTTTCACTGGACTCTGATGAAGCAGAAAGAATGGAAGACGAGCTTCCAGTTCTTCTCCAAGTGCTTACTCGAGGAAGGGATGATGAATGTTTGCTATGCTCACGCTTCCAGGTTCCTGATCTGTTGATTGGAAGTCTGGAAGGACTTTCAGAATGGGAGCGTGCTATATCATGACGCTTTGCTGGTCTTCCATCATTATATTCTATAGTGGGACTGAGATTAGGTGGAAGTTTTCGCCATCCACCAGCCTGAACAGATGAATGTGTGGACAGAGACATATCAGGAAGGGAAGGGCTTAAAACTGGTGTTTGTGCCTGAGACCTAGTGGGAGAATCTGGTCTAGAAGAAGGAGAAAGAGATTCAAATGAAGCAGATTCCTCCAATTTTCTCCTTAGGGTTGGGCTTGGAGCTTCTTTGATAAAAGTAGACTGACGAACTAATACAGGTCTCTCTGATCGATCAGATTCACTTCCACTTGATTTAGTTGAAGACATTCTAGAAAGTTCTACCTTTTTACTGGATCCATTGCTATTATTCATCTGATTTAGTCCTTTGGAAGCAGACTCACTTCTTGGGATACTACTGGTATTCTTAGATAAGCCTGTTTGTTTGGTAAGGTTTTGTTGGCTCATCTGTCTGCCTGGTGATGTATATGACATTTTCCCAGAACCTGAAGACTTAGTTGAAGCAGTACTAGGGGATGATGTTCTGGGCAGTTGAGATAATTTATTAGGAGGACTTATTCCATTTCTACCAGGAGAAATTGAGTTTCTCCCTGGAGACTGCATGGGTCTTGTTAATGGTTGCTGGGCAGGTCTTGAAGGAGTAGAATCTCTAGATCCTGACCTAGAAGGGCCTTTATTTGACCCACCTATTTGAGAAGTCTGCCTGGTAACAGGGCTTAATTCCGATTTCATGGATGGCTTGGCTCCTCTAGGGGAAGTAGTGGCTGCTTGACCTTCACTGGGGCTTTTGGAGGCTGGAGTCTTAAGGGGAGGGCCTTTTTTAGAAACAGGGCTTGTACTTGAGGAGCTATTTCGAACTCCTGGAATATGAATCATTGTTCTACCTCGAGAGATTGAAGGCATGTTTGTTTGAAGAGGCTGTTTCATTTGGCTGGAAATTTCTGAATTAGATCGAACTTTTCCAGTAATCAAGCTTTTGTAAACTTTTTTTCCTCCTTTGATTCCTTTATTTTCAGATTCCATTTTTTTAGTTTCCAATGTACTTTTCTCTCCAGGCTTGAGAATTCGTGGGCCTTTATTACCTGTGAAGGGTTTTTCCTCTTGATCAGGTGTAAGATGAAAAGGTGATCCCAGAGAGATTCCTGATTTCAGTGAAAGAATGGAATCTGAATCAGATGAAGCTTGTCTAGATAAACATGCAGCAGCCGCAGCTTGATGCAAACTACTCACTATGGAATTTGCACCTTCTTGAATAGCTTTCCAATCAAAATTTTCTGAATCGGGGGATAAACCATGCTCTGAATCTGGTTTCTGTATATCTTTCAAATCAAGTGTCAAATCTTCTGCTAATATGCCACCCATATTTCTGGGACTATGCTTTTCATTATCACCCTTGAGTCTTGAAGGCCTTTTCTTTTTTGGCATTGCAGAACTTATACATTCCTGCAACAGGTCATCTTCAGAATCAATACTAAGAGAACTGAGGGAACTGTTTCTTGAGAAACAAACAGGAGTATCCTCAACATGAAATGATTTAGGAGCATAACCTGATGCCTGGGGTTTACTTGGTTCTCCTTGTGAGGCAGGAGGTACAGTCTCTTTGATAGGTTCATTTTCTTTGTTGTTGTTGTTTTCTTGGTCAATGTCACTGAGAGAACTCAGAGAGGAATTACGAGAAAAGCAAACTGGTGTATTTTCAATAGCAAAATTCTGTAATTTTTCATCAGTTGCTGCCCCTCTATCTGTTATGTCTTTGGATGACTGAGGAAAAGTGGGTTGCTTCTGCAGTATAGGTTTAGACTGGCCTCGACTTATTGGATGTTTTGTAACAGCTTGTGACTTATTAGATGATTGTTGGCTTGATGTTAGTTCTGTGTGGCTGGTAACTTTAGCTTCTGAATCCTTACTATCTTTCCCTTTTCTTAATTCTGCTTTTTCCCTGGAAAGGTCAATATCATCATCATCAAAGTCCAGAGAACTCAAAGAATCATTTCGTGAAAAACAATAAGGAGTTCCTTCAATAGGGGTGTAATGATGAGGCGAATCAAAAGTAAAACTTCCTCTAACTCGATCTTCATTATTTGGTAGCTTATCGTTGAAGTCCTTGGAATTAGTTTTCAAGTTCTGTTTCTTTGAATCTTTGTTGTCTGAGAAAGCTGGTTCAGCATTTAAGTTATTCTTTGAGTCTGTATTCTTTTTCATACGTGTCCTATATTCAGTATTCTGTGGCATAGGTTTTACTGGTGAAGTAGGCTTCTTTTTCTTACTGTCTATTTGATTTTTGTTAGTTCCAGACGAAGATACAGATGCTTGTTGGACCTGGTCCATTATCTTTTTCACACGGAAAGGCTTATGACTTTTCCCTTTGGGCATAGCAGAATTAATGCATTCTGCCAGAATATCACCTTCCTCTGTTTTACTGTCATCCAATTCAGGCATAGTTACAGATGAAGTTTTTCCTCTTTGAGCCTCATCTGTACTTCTGCCTTCTGTAGGAATGGTATCTCGTTTTTCAAATTCACCTGACTGTGCCCCTGCTCTAACCCCTTCTCCAGCAGCTAACTCGTTTGGAGGGGATTCTATTGTTAGATCACTTAGAGATGTAGTGGTGGAAAAGTTTATAGGTGTCCCTTCTACACAATACACCCGTGGCATGTCATCTCCTGGTGTAAAACTAACATGCTTTTGCGCCTGTAGCCTGTTTTGTGATGGTAGAAGTTTGTACACAGGTAGTTGACTTGGTTTCCTTGCCACAGGTGGAGGTAATTTTGAAGCAGTCTGGGCTAGCTTTTTGGCTTTGCGCGATGACTTTGTTGGCATAGCAGAAATAATACATTCTTCTAATATTTCAATATCATCGTCATCTGAATCATCTAGTAGATCTTTTTCAGAATCAACAGGTTTTTCTGCCTCTTTGTCCTGGTTTTCATTTGATTCTTCAGGTTGCTCTGGTTCTGTTTCATTCCCATTGTCATTTTCCTGAACTGGAGGCATTATTCTTAGCTCCACATCTTTTTGTATAAATGGTTCATCAAGGCTTAGGGCACTCAGGCTAGATGAACAAGAAAATCCATCTGGAGTACTCTCTGTGGCAAAATGTAATAAAGTATCAGCATCTGGAAGAACCTGGACCCTTTGAACTGCAGCATTTACAGCAGCTTGCTTAGGTCCACTCTCTCTCTTTTCAGTAGTAGGTACTTTATTTTTAGGCACCTCTCGCTTGGTTTGAACTGTCTGAGGAGGAGGTGGAGGGGTTTTACTTCTGCTTGGTGGCATGGTTTGTCCAGGGCTATCTGGAAGGTCACTGGGGCTTATAATGCCACTTACCATTCCACTGCATGGTTCACTCTGAACAGAGCTGGCAATGGAACGGCTCTCAAAACTATCAAGTGAGCTGACAGAAGTACATCTGCTAAACATGAGTGGAGTCTCCTGAACATAGTGCTCTGGTGGACTTTTGGGTGTCTGAGCACCACTTTTGGAGGGAGACTTGGCCCCTGAAGAAAATTCAACAGCTTTGTGCCTGGTTGATTCCGAAGACAAACTAGAAGCTTGGAGTCGACTGGGTTTGGTTCTAACATGCTGTGACACTGTTGGAACTTCACTTACAGGATCTTCAGTTGATCTAGTTACACTGTTCTCTTTTATTTCTGCTATTTGCAGAGTATTAGCAGAATCTGCTTCCTGTGTTGTCTGATCACATCCTATTTCATCTTCAGCTGATGACAAAGATGATAATGAACTGCACCTTGAAAAACATATTGGGGTATCTTCTACACAGTAAGTCTGAATTGTTTCTTGACTGATAGAGGGAACTTTGCAAGTGGTAGCTTTTTGAGCCTGACCATTTCTACTCTGTGCAGAACTTGGATGTAGCTGATTTTGCCTTTTGGCATTGGATGAAGGTGTGGATGCCTTCTCACTGTTTGAAGAGATGTGTTCAGTTTTAGTGTTCTGTGCAGATGAACTCTTTGAGAATGGAAATGATGATTTCTGTGAGGAAGAAATGTCAGCGGCATATTTTAAACTATAATCAATAGGCTGATCCACATGATGCTTTTCTTCATTATATTTTATGCTATAATTTGTTGGTCTCTCCTCTTCCTCATGCTGTTCTTCTTCAGAGTAGCGTTCACTATAGTTGGTTGGCTTATCATCTTCATAGTCATCTTCCTGACACAAAGACTGGTTTACATTTTGATTAATTCCATGACCAGAACCTACTCGATTTGTTTCTGAGCCACTGGTTCCCCTTGACCTATATGGGGAAACACACTCTTGCTGTCCAAAATGTGGCTGGAACTTAAGGTGTTTATCTTCGGTGCTCTCAGTATATACAGGGTAAGTGGTATTTTGACTCCTTGATTGTCTCTGCTCATTTTGTTTTATTTCATCTTCTATTATGTGTTTTGGTCTTGCCCATCTTTCATTCTGTGAAGGACTTTGCCTTCCAGAGTTCAACTGCTCATCTGAATACTTAAGACTGTAATTTATTGGTGTATCCAGTTCTCCATCATTATCATCCATATGATTTGCACTATGTATTTTATGGGCTAGGTCAGCTGGATACTGACCGTAACTGCAAAATTTACTTTCATCATCTTCAGAATAGGATTCAATTGAAGGTTTCATTTGACCTCTTTTTCCATAACCATCACTACTACTGACACTATTTAAACTATCATTTGAAGATCTCTTATATTCCAATTTAGCATAAGGCATAGAGCATGTCCTATTTGAATTTTCTGACTTAGTAAAATTGTATGTGTTTGAATGTGTGTGGGCAGTGGAGCTTCTTCTTATTGCATTCCTTTCATCTGCCACACAATGTAAGTCAGTGGTAGAACCAGAACTTCTGTCTTCCTGGGAGGTATGAATGGATGATACTTCTTCCATGACTTTGGCGATTTGCGCTGCGGTGGTTGATATTGGCAAACCTCGCTTTGAAGAGGTTCCTGGATTTTCTGTTGCTGGGTGGTAGCTGCTTAGGCCAATTCCTCGTTCTCTCTCCAAACTTCTGTCTTTTTCAGAACGAGAACTATCTAAACTCCCCCTTGATGAAGAGGAGCTGGGCAATACTGTAGTATTCAAATATGGTGAAAGAACAGTCATATTTCCAGTATTAAAATTGTCTGACCTATTATCATCATGTCGATTGGTGTCGAAAACATAGTCACCATAAAGATTTGGCTTGTGTCTTTGCTTACTACGATGAGATGCCTTAGGACTTAAATTGTCAATATTGTCAAAAGTTTCTGATAAATGCTGAGCATCTAATTCTGCTTCTAGGGCTTTTTGTTTCCTAACATGAAGAGATGGCAAGCTTGAACCAGGAGACATAATATTGGCATCCTTATATTTTGCAGGTCTATTTGCCATGAGATTCCTTAAAGCTGCAGCACTTCCCATAGCAATCATTTTGTGCTTTGAGTGAATGAGGTTCTTGAGCATGCTAACAGCCCCCATGTCCCATAATGCTTCCTGGTCTTTAGGATTTCTTGCCGAGAGATTCCACAAAGTTCCACATGCATTACTGACTATTGTCAAACTGTGAGATTTCAAGTGTTGTAACAAGGTTTGTAGGCAGTTGTTCTCTCTTAGGATTTGCCTGCAATAAAAACAAGAAATCACAGAATTAAGGTTAAGAAAAAAAAATCTGTAAGACAGAAAACAGGTAAATCTAATTTTACTAAAAGTTAGTAATAGACATGTTATGATTATATCAATTATTCTATAAATTCCAAGCATTCCACATCTTTTGTTCTTAGTTCATTCAATGTTTATTGATTTAAAGTACTCATCTGTCAGACAAAGAAGTGAAATGTTATTTTCTATTTATTCTACATTTCCTATTCTGATCCAATAGCTTAAAATATTTTTTGGGGGGGGGGGAGGGACCAAATACATTTATTCTTTCCATATGGTAACAGTTTTCCAAATCAAGATCACAAATATATCATGAAATCTTAAACTGAACAGGAACTTTGTGGTAATTTAGTCTACAGGGGCAAACCACAATATTGACTACTGTTATCTTGGAAGAGGTAAACAGAACTGATAGATTTTTTTAATGTAGTCAGGGAGTATAGTTTATGTATATATCAGCAAACCTACTTTCTAGAGTAATCTCTATGTCTCTAGTTTGATTTTTGGGTATGTTATCTCCCTTACAAGTGCTCTGATTGCATGTGTTGTCATTACTTTGAAAAATAATGTGAAATAAGGGTTTTCAAAACACTTAAAGCATATAAATACAAGGGCTAAGAATCAACATAATGAACTCTGAGACTTGAAAGAGCAATAACTAGTTTAATGCATGGCAAACTGAAGTTCAATGACAGCATATTCTGCTTTAATGGGCCTTTAAACAGACTGGCAAGAATGCACAATAAACTTTAATATGGTGGTCTTTTCTCAATAGTCCAATAGTCAACTGAGTACTTAATGAGTTAACAAAGTATTTTTTGCATAGCAGAAAGGGATAGAAAGCTTGCATTTTTACATAAAAAACTTAAATAAAAAGATGTTTATAGTTTTATAGGCTCTTCTAGTAAAAGAACCTGATGCTCTTTTTCAAAATGACAGGAACAACCCTGGATAAATTTAAAAAATGAATAAGCTCTGAAAATACTCATATTTTTGTTGACATATTATAGAACCTAAGTTTTAAAAATGTGTGCCCTGAATCTGAAGTGATCGTTCAGATTTTAGAGACCTAAGAGATTGGCTGGTAGTTAAATATGATTAGTGATGTTAAGACATCACTGGAAAAATGCAAGCCTTTATACTTTCAGAATCATGCTCATCATTTTTGCTGTTTTTAAAATAAGCTTCCTTTATCCCATACTAATAAATAGGAAAGGAAAGGATTTTGTTCTAATATTTGTGACTTATTTTTTCCTCCACACATGTGCTGTCTCTCTCAACATTTGTTTATTTCTAATCTCCTTTATGGTACTATAAACTTTATTAGAATAAATACACTAATGAGTAAAACTGGGGTTAATATTTATCTTTTCACTGTAGTGTGTCTATTTTGGTTTTGAACTTTTTAATGATTATACAAAACATTGCTTACAATTAGGTCTTTTCAAAGAAATGAATTCTCTGTGAATTCATTTAAAAGTAATATAGAACTCTGTAATATACCTGTGGTCCTCATTTGTAGCTATCAAGCTGGATACATTCCGCAATATCCCACCTCCACTTTCAATAATGGCTAAAGTATTTGTCTGGCTCCGGTAAGTGAGAGTGCCAACCAAAAATGCAAGCGCACCATCTACAGCACATATATCAGCTTTATTCTCAGTGCAATGTGCTGACAAATTCCATAAGGCACTCAGTACACTTTTGAGGGTTGATTCCTATTAAAAAAAAGAATATATGTCATCTAATTAGAACTGGAATTTGTTTTTCATAACTTCTATGTTTACTTCTACTGAACAAAGATTTTTTTTTTTTTAATTTCCCCAGTTGTCCAACTCTCACTGGTAAAATTGTTTTATTTTTTGGTACCAGGGATCGAACCCAGGGGCGCTCTACCACTGAGCCACATCTCAGCCCTTTTTATTTTTTATTTTGACACAGGGTCTTGCTAAGTTGCTGAGGCTGGCTTTAAACCTGTGATCCTCCTGCCTCAGTCTCCTGAGTCATTCACTGCTAGATTATAGGAACTTTTCATTTAGAAAAACTTACATAAAATATCAAATAAAATTTAAGTAATATCCCAAATTAAGCACAACACAATATGAAATTAATGACCTTCCCTCTGTTTAAATGATATATACATCTTACAAGAACTTACATACATAAATATATAAAATTAAAACATAATTGATATACATTATGAAAAGATAACATTTTCAGAACAATGGAAACTAAATTTAAAAACCTCTATTACTATGCATGGATAAGGGAACCGTTTTCCCCCCACTGTGGTACTGGGCATTCTACCACTGAGTTACATCCTCAGCCCTTTTAATTTGTAGGAAGGGTCTCACTAAGTTCCCCAGGTTGACCTGGAATTTGCCATCCTCCTGCTTCAGCTTCCCACGTTGTTGCAGAGACAGGGAAAGATATCTTAGAAGTATTGTTAAATGACAAGAGCAATTTGCAGAGCAGTATATACATCATTCCATTCGTATTAAAAATATACATAAATTTCTATATGTGGTTAATCCAAAAGTAATAATATAACTTATGAAAAGAAGAAAGGGTACTGGAAAAGTCTCAAATATGTAAACTAATTACAAAAAGCCAAAAGTCCCTAATATACAATATCATAGTAAACTGTCAAATTGCAGTTGCCATAGAAACACTTTGAAATGCAATTAAAGATATTTTGGTCACAATTTCCTTTGATCCTGATGTCAGTCTTTGTTCTTATCTCAGGAAGAACATTCATTAGAAATCTACTTTGTACCTATCAATAGAGGCACTTCAAACAAACAAACAAACAAAAAACACCCAAAAAACCCAAAATCAAGGTGCTCTAAAAGACTATTGCAGCCTGAATTTAATAAAATAAATAAAATATTCCACAGAGAAGACAGGATAATGTACAGGATAAGACCTGTACATTCAGAGACATGTACATTCAGATAAGACCTGTACATTCCTGGCAGAGGAAGAAGAATGATAAAACATATGGTAAAAGGTATGGAAGTAACTGGGCGTGGTGGTGCGTGCCTGTAATCCTTGTGGCTTGGGAGGTGGAGGCAGGAGGATCACAAGTTCAAAGCCAGCCTCAGCAAAAATCGAGGCACTAGGCAACTCAGTGAGACCCTGTCTCTATATAAAATACAAAATAGGGTTGGGGATATGGCTCAGTGGTCGAGTGCCCCTGGGTTCAATCCCCAGTACTAAAAAAATAAAGTATGAAAGTAGAAATCAGGAAGGAAGCCTAGGTGCAGTGGCATACACCTGTAACCCTGGGTTCAATACTAGTACCAAAAACAAAAACAAATTCAGGAAGAAAGGACTGAAGAATAGACACACAAGAGATCAAAGCCTATGTTGGGAACAGTGGATAGTTAAGTCCAGAGAGTTAAAATTTAGGCTTTGAATGCCACAGCAAACATTATGGGCCTAAAACAAAAAGTAGCTAATTACCTTATTCTCTTTATAAAGAAATTAAGTGAATGAAACAGTATTGGAACAGGTTTAGACACTGCTTATCAAAAAGCTGGAAAGAGGCGGAGGAAATGCTTCCACAATCAAGATGTAAGAAAAGCTCAATTTTAATTGTAGTGTGATTGAAGTAAAGATGGAGCATTTTCAGCTTCTGAGAACAGGAAAAATGGCAAGAATTAAGAATTTAGAGCAGTGAGTCAAACTACAATTTGCCCAGAAGTGAGAGCTAAAGATAGAAAAATAAAGGTTGTTCTCTGTGAGACTACACATCAAAGGCCAAGAGTTTCGTTTCAAAAAAGGTTTAAAGTTCAAAATAGAGGAGAAAAGAAGAAATAATTAGGAGTTAGAGATGTGGTGCAGTGGTAGATGTGTGCTTAGGCCCTAGGTTCAATCCTCAGTGTGCATGCATATACATGTACACAGAGAAAACTACAAAGACAAAATGATTAGAAATTAGAAATACAGGTAGTAGGGCTGGGGCTGTAGCTCAGTGATGGAGGGCTTGCCTCGCATGCGTGAGTCACTGGGTTCGATCCTCAGCACCACATAAAAATAAATAAATAAAATAAAGATATTGCATCCATCTACAACTAAAAAATATTTAAAAAAAAAAAAGAAATACAGGTAGTAAAAGCAGAGGGAGGAGTTTCAGTGAGTTGAGTGATCAGAAAGTATAAAATACAGGGGAAGGTAGAAAAAAAAAAACCAAAGTAAATCTATAAATCCTGATTTTGCAGCTGGCGCAGTGGCGCAAGCCTGTTATCCTAGCACTTAGGGAGACTGAAACAGGAGAATCGCCAGTTCAAAGCCAGCCTCAGCAACGGGGAGGCGCTAAGCAACTCAGTGAGACCCTGTCTCTACATAAAACACAAAGTAGGGCTGGGGATGTGGCTCAGTGGTTGAGTGCCCCTGAGTTCAATCTCTGGTATCAAAAAAAAAAAAAAAAAAATCCCGATTCTGCGACCTGGGTAAGAGTTGCATCTGAAGCAAAATCAGAAGAGACTGAAGATGGTACGACCAATTAAATGAAGGAAGCAACTTGTTCAGGGCTTTGGTTGTTACAGAAAAAGAAAAGAAAACACTGTAGTAGTTAGAAGCTGCAGAGAATTTTTATTTTCATTTTCAAAAGACTGGGCTTCTTTTATAGTTGAAACATAGAAAAGAAGGATTCAATAGAGAAGATGTAGAAGACGAGTAAAGTACTCAAATTTTTAAGGAAACAGTAAAATTTTATAGTAAAGGCTCTATTGTGTGGAAGAGTACAAGCTAGCTGAACAGGGTTAAAGTGCTGCAGTACATGCAGGGGGAATAAGAGGAAGTCCTCATTCTTGGTCATGAGTAGTAGTAAATAAAGCTGAAAGACAATCAATGACTAATTAAAAAGAGAAAAAGCATGTTTGCAATGACAACTGCATTAAATGTAGACAAAGAAGAAACCAATTTAACCAGGAGGCCCAAATCAGAATTGTATAATAGCAATTTCTGATCGGCTAGTTTTTCCCAAATTGATCTTACATTTAAAAATTTATACATGAAGCTAGGCATGGTTGTGCACACCTGTTAAGTCTCAGGTGCTTGGGAAGCTGAGGCAGGAGGATTACTTAAGCCCAGCGGTTTGAGATCAGCCTGGGTAACATAGCAAAACTTTAAAAAAATGATAGTAATAAAGAAAAAAATTACAAATGAATTTAGGGTAAAATGGTCTTTATTTTAAAATGTTCTTTTTCAGGAAAAGGACATCTTTCCATTTATTATGGTCTTCTGTGTTTTTCAGTAGGATGCATCTTTTAATCTAGCCTTGTAAGTTTGTATCAATTAAATTTGTATGTAGATCTTTAGGTTCTTGTTGTCTAGGCTGGTCTTGAACAACTAGGCTTAAGTGATCTTCCCACTTCAGCCTCCCCAGCAGCTTAGACTATAGGTATGTGCTACCATGCCTAGCTAGTTAATTTTATTTTACAGCTGCATCAAATTTTTTAAAAATATTTTTTAGTTGTAGGTGGACAGAATACCCTTAATTTTATTTTTTTATTATTTTTCTTTCATTTTGTTTTGTTGTAGATGAACACAATATCTTTATTTATTTTTATGTGGTGCTGAGGATCGAACCCAGTGCCTCACGCATGAGAGGCAAGTGCTCAACCGCTGAGCCATAGCCTCAGCCCCCCCTTAATTTTATTTTTATGTGGTGCTGAAGATTGAACCTAGTGCTTCATGCATGCTAGGCGACCATGCTACCACTGGGCCATAACCCCAGCCCCAGCTGCATCGAATTTTATTGTACAGATATTCCACAATTTGTTTACTATTTACCTGCTGACAGACATCAGAGGTATTTCTAATTTTAACTATCACAAACAGAAATTACTACAAACATTCATGTAAAAGTCTGTGTGTGAAAAATCAGTTTTTGTTCCTCTTGAGTAAAATACTTAGGAGTGCAATGGCTGGGTCATATGGCAGGTGTATGTTTAACTTAAAAACTCTATCAAATGTTTTTTTTTAAAGAAATTTTTTTTAGTTGTTGATTGACCTTTATTTTATTCATTTATTTATATGTGGTGCTGAGAATCAAACTCAGTGCCTCACACATGCCAGGCAAGTGCTGTACCACTGAGCCACAACCCCAGCCCATGTCAAATGTTTTTTAAAGTGGTTATACCATTTCACATTCCCACCAGCAGTGTGTAAGATCTCTACCACTCAACATCCTTATAACACTTGATCAATTTTTAAATTTTAACCAATATAATATGTGTAATGGTATTTTACACAATGTAGTTTAAATTTGCATTTTCCTTAGAACTAAGGACATCATTTATCTTTTTTAGTGCTTAGTGGTCATTAATCTAACTTCTTTTCTGAAATGTTGGTCTTCTTAATTTTATTTTACTTTTCTTTTTTTTTTTTTTTAAATATTTTTTAGTTATGCATAGACACAGTGTCTTTATTTTGTTTATTTATTTATTTATTTTATGTGGTGCTGAGGATCGAACCCAGTGCCTCACACATGCGAGGCAAGCGCTCTGCCACTGAGCCACAACCTCAGCCCCTTATTTTACTTTTCTGCAGTATAGAAAATTGAACACAGGGGGCACTCTACCACTAAGGTACATCCCTAGCCCTTTTTATTTTGAGACAGGGTCTCATTAAGTTGCCCAGGCTGGCCTTGAACTTGTGACTGTCCTGCCTCAGCCTCCCAAGTACTTGGAAAATTAGAGGCATGCACCACTATGCCCAGCTCTATGCAGTAGCTTCAAAGGTATCTTCAAGCAGACCCCAAGCATATTTGAATATTATCTTTATATCTAGTAATTTAGTTGAATACTTTCTTCCTAATAAATTTTCAAGTGTCTTCTAGGTAAAAAAAATGCACTTACTTAAAAATAAACAGTGAAAAACAAAAAAACTCTTCACCCTCTCCGAAAAGGAAAGTTTTGAAGAAGAAAATGTAGGCTATGGGTCTCAGACCAGTTGGGTCAAGGAAGCCTAGTTTGGCTAAGACAACTTGCTTGGTTGCTCTCAGATTTCAAGTTTACTTTTTTATTTTTATTTTTTAATGAGCTTAGTTTCTGAAATAGATACCTTACCTGGAGGTATCTCCTAGAAAGAAATTATTATTTGGAGTTTCCTATTGATCATTAAATTCTGAGAACTTTGGGGAATTGACATTTGGAGAGCTCAAAAGTAATACAAAAGAGATTCTCAAGAGTGATTTTGTGGGCTGGTGTCATGGCTCAGTGGTAGAGTGCTTGCTTGGCAGGGGTTAGGCACTGGGTTTGATCCTCAGCACCACATGAAAATAAATACTTAAAAATAAAGGTCCATCGACAACTTTAAAAAAAAAGTGATTTTTGTCCCTTCTTCTTGAGGGACATTTGGCAATATCTGGAAATCTGTTTGATTATCACACCTGTAGAGGGCAGGGGAATGGTGTGCTGGCAGGTAGTGGGCAAAGGCTACGGATGCTGCAAAATATCCTACAATGCATAGGTCAGCCCCCTAAAACAAAGAATTATCTGGGTCAAAAATGTTTATAATGCTGGAGCTGAGAAATCCCAACTAAGCTACCATATACAATCTTTCCCCTTTAATATTTTAGGAGTTTGAACTAAAACAATGGAAATAAGCAAGTCAGAAATTAGGAAATCTCCCAGCAAGGCGGGAGGAGAACTATGAAGAAGGTGGCAGAAAAAGTAGCTGAACATGAATCCACATTACAGTACTAAATATTTTCAAGAGTACCTTTTTAACTTCCAAAGCACATTCCATCAATGCTTTTACACTTCCAACTTCCCGCAATGTCTTTTTACTATTTACATCTGCTCGCCAAGACAAATTCCTCAAAACACTTGCAATAACCTGCAAATGAATCAATTTTAGAATAATTTGTATAAAAATGCTTCATACTAGCTTCTTTTTTATTTCTAATGCTAGAGGTTAAGAGTAAAGTCTATTCAGGTTGAGAAAACCTACCCAAAATGCTTGGGACCCGAAGTATTTTGGGTTTCAGATTTTGTTTGCTTTTGCAATGTGTACATATACATTATGCAATAACCCGGGCATGGCGCCCAAGTCTAAATATAAAATACATTGATGTTTCAGACACACCTTACACATATAACCTGAAGGTAACTTTATATAGCGTTTTAATAATTTTGTGCATAAAGTTTCATGGTGTGAAATTTTCTACTTGTGTTGTCATGTTCAGCACTCGAAAAGTTTCAGATTTTGGATTATTTCAGATTTTTAGATTAGGAATGCTCCACCTGTAGCAAAGAAATTCCTATTATTATTTTCCTTTATTCTAATGTTACTGAAACCTTTGTCTAAACATGAGGTACTAAATACTGAGCTATGACTTAATTCAGAATATTAACCTGCTAATATCCAAGAAAAACATTTGAGATTCTAAGTGGTACCTGCTGTAAGTCTTCACTTTCAGATTTTAGTTGGGCCACAAGTGCTCTCATGCAGCCTTTCATAGAGCATAGTGTAGCCTGTAAAATTATAGACATTAAACAGAAAGTCATCAACAAGGTATCCTGGAGCTGTGCTTACTAAATGTCAAACCTAGTTTTCACCGTTCAATTTTAATCATAACTGATATTTCACCAGTAAAAGATGCAGAACAAGATTACCTAAATGAAAGACAGTTGCCCTCCCAATTCTCTGCTATCTGTTGTTCCCTTGTAAAACTGAAAAAATAAAGTGAATAGATTATAAGAAATATAAGCAAAGGGTCTTAAGATAAGGTCTTTTATCTGGATGGAATCAGTATGTGCCTAACACTTGCCTTAGTTATTAGGATTTTCAGATTCATAGTAACAATGTGTGTAATGTAATTGTATAAATTCACTATGGTGTTCCACCTGTAGATGTACTTTTGCCTTTGTTTAGGCAAAACACAACCAAATGAGTAAGGATATGCAGTGGATTCGAAGTACAGGTTTTTATTAGTCATTGTTTAATCAGAAGGGAGACAGAAAAAATAAGTGAAAAGTAGTTTGTGTGAAGGTAAATTAACCTGACCTAACTTATGAACCTGAGCTATCTTAAGAAACAGATCTTAAGAAGACATACCTTGTTGGCTACATCTCCAAAAGTCAAGTTTGTCAAAGCCATTCCAGCATATCGTCTTAAAGTAATACTGTAGTGGTCATTAGTAAGACCATACATTTCACAGTCCACTTGCAATAATTCTGCAATGGCCTGTAGTCCCCCTAATTTAAAAAGGGCAAGAGGAAAAAGACAATAATCTAAAATAAAACAAATTAGCATCAAGTTGATAAACTTAAATATTAGGAAAAAGAGAGAATGAGAATATGTGGTTTGAATTTGCCTTTAGATTTATAAGCCACAAAAACTGTTATAAAGGACTTTAGTGTAACATATTTATAAAGCACAACTGACAACTATTCCATTTTCTGCTAGTTTCTCCACCCTCCAGCCCCTTGCTTTACTGAATGAGTATATTTTCTACTTGTTGCACATATACTATCCATTGCCAACCATGAAGATGGCCGTTTTCTATCACTATGCCTTTCTAAACATCAACAGAAAAAGGCAACTTACTTTTACTATTAGGGCTTTATAAAAACACTCTTCATTGTCACATACTGTGTCCTAATTACTTTAGTATTTTTTTATTTGTCAAATAATTACCCCTAGGAATAATGAAGCTTTTAAGAGAAACTGTGCATGAAGCAAAGATTATTTTTTCACCAAAAAGAATGTCTGATCAACTTCTAAGTTCTGTAAAACTATTTGTACTTTAAAAAAACTTTCCTTTTATAATGCCACCTATACTAGGATTTGGTATTTTCTTTCCCCCTGATTCTTACCACTGGGTATGTTCAACAATCCCCACAGTGGCCAACACTGGGAGAGCAAGGAGGAAAACAAAGGGAAAGGAAAAGACAACAAAGGAAGGGCTTAAAAAAAAGTGAAGCAAAATGGTGAGGGAATGAACAAAAGAAAGATAAAGATGCATGTGGAGCTGTGAAAAATATTATTCATCATCAAACATTAATCATCATGGGACTTGGAATATTGTTTTGTTACAGAGAAGTGGCTAACACAGAATAAAGGAAGATGAATATAGACAGGCAATTCTGGGACACTGTAAGTCTAAACAGGTCATTCATCTGAAAGAAGTCCAGTACATTATGGTTTTATAAATGAAATTTATTTAAAATTTGCAAATAAAGTTCTATCTTGGGGCAAGAATTCCAGGCCAAGGGATTTAACTGTGGAAGATTCATGCAAATCTTTTGCCTAGCAGAAATGACAGACAACTTTGACTATAGGTAAGTGAAAATTAATTTGTTCAAAGAAAATCTAAACTGTATTTAGAAAGATTTTTCTTCCATTTACCTGTGATAGTGGAAAAATATATAGTCAATGAACCAAAACTAAGTCATTATCTTTATGGAGCTTACAGACTAGAGCAAAGACAGACATTTCAGGCACGGGGTTAATTAGTGGACTTAAACTAGACCCAGGGTTGGGGGAGATCCCAAGAAAAAGGCTAAGAAAATAATGTTTAAGGGGAATCTTTAAGGAAGAATGAGTACTTAACAATGGTGAAGAAAGTATGAGAAAGACGCACTCTGGAAGAGTAAGAAATAGCATTTGTAAAGGCCCTTGGGCTTGAAATATAAAGCAACAAAGAAAGGGACACAAGATGAGGCTACAAAAATGGGTAAGATCATGTAAGACTTTCTGTGCCACATTAAGGATTTTAGGCAGAGGTAAGAATAATGAGATGTGCATTCTAAATAGACTACTATACTGTAATGTGTAGAATGGATTATGATTGGAGCAGGGAGTGGCGTTAAGTCAAAGTATTACAGAACAAGAGAGACTTGATGGCTTAGACTGGGGATGAAAAGAAAAACATTGATTTGAGATATAGTTAAGAAGTGGAATTAAAGTACTCAGTTACTAGATGAAGGGGATAAAGATGAAGTCATGTATGAACTTTTAAAAATTTTGGCTTAAGCAAGTGGATTGATTAGGATGCCAAGAGGAAATCTGGAAGAAATAGAGATTTGGGGATGGGGAGTAAAAAAATTCAGTTTGTGACAGCTGAGTCAGAATCTTTGAAATATCGCCTGAAGGAAGATGTCAGTTAGGAAGTATGATAATGTGTTTAAAAGTCAGGAGAGAGAACTTGAACTAAGATGTAAATCTGAAAAAAACTGAACACTAACCCTAACATGGTAACTGAAGCCTTGAGTGTGTGGATGATACTGAACTTGGATGAAGGATAAGTACAGTAACAGAATTCTGACCCAGGATATTATCAGAGTCACTGTAGACATGAAGACTGTGGCTCAGTTTACTAATGAGATCCCCAAAATGTTGAGTATTATGAAGCAGAATATCATAGTTAAGTTAGACAAACTATGCTTTGTTTCTTCATAAAATCCTGCCTGGTACATATAGCAATATCTGGAATGCTTTCTTAAGAAAGGTAAAAGTACATCTAAAGAAGGTCCCAAGAAGGCATTAAAGTGTCAAAGAGTTGAATACTCTTGTGTGGAAAAAGTGAACATTTTAGGTCTTGATGCTGAGAACAAAGATTAAAAAAAGATATATGATGGATGCCAACAAAACCATGAACAACATGGCTAATGAAACAAAAGAACATTCAACAACATCTGGCATATCAGATACAAGATAAAACCATTTTCAATGCCAGGCAAATAAGATTTCAGTGAATTTTGAGGCAAAGAATATAATTCATAGGCTAAAACTATAAATGGATTCAGTCAAATATGCAAATTTATGGTTGACAGAATAAAAATTGGCTGCTCTAAGAAAAATTAGGATGTTTCAGGGTAATAAGCACATCCTTATACATTTTACTTGGTGTCTAGGTTAGAAAATAGTGGTTTAGATGGATGTAATTATTGTCCAATAGGATATCTTGTAACTTTACAAATAATAGAGGACCAACCGCCTCAGGTGATATTAAATAGAATCCTAATTCAGATTCTTAATTTAAAAAAAAATAGAGAGATGATGTTTAACTTTTAAAAGTATATTATTTTGACACCATTAGGATGAAATGCCCCATTCTAAAATAAGTATCAAGAACTCAACATCAATATTCTATAGAGATCAATGTTCCACAAAGTTCCTGATCATAAGCATCATCTGGGCTGCTTGTTAAATATGATTCCTAGTCTCCTTCCCTGGACATTGTTTGCTACAGAGCCAGAGAATCTATATGTTTTGACAGGTGTCTTTGGTGATGTTATGATCTACAAACTTTGTAAAACACTAATGCAAATAAATCACGAGTTCTTTGGAAGCCAAGGCTATGCCTCATGAAAAATTTCTAGTGCCTAGCACAGTTTCTGGGAGAGATTAATATCATATATATATATGTGTGTGTGTGTGTGTGTGTATATATACATGGTCTAAAACTTCCAACACTAATAGGTAAAAGTTAAATGACCACGATCTTCATATATGCACATATGACAGTCCCAATGGATTGAGCTTAAGGATTTCCCTTCATCTAACTGGGATTTATTTCTTCCCTATTCCTTACTGCCAGATACCTGGGCTATCTTATACTATCTCCTCCAATTTACAAACCTTAATTCTCCTTTTGCCCCAGTGTAAATTTGGAGACTAGGAGTGGAAGAAGGTAATCCCTGTGGCTATGTCCCCAGCAGTCACACCCCCAGAGGCCCCATCCTGCTCCTCACCTGAAAGCCCCTGCCCTAGCTCCTGTGATGATATGCCCCGGGTAGCCTTCCTACCTGAAGAAGGAAGAGGAACAAATACTGAGTCTAGGTTTTATTTTGAAATTCAGATGATTAATGTGTCAGTCCTAGTCTATAGTCCATTGGACATAGGAACATTTATAATAGAAAAATATCTTTGTAATATCTTAAAACTGGTGTTTTGTTTCTTCATTATTTTTATCACTTTTCTGTTATTATTAGCATTTAAAAAAACTTAAAATTTTGCAAATGCTGGAACTATAATGAAGGGAGAACTCAAGATTAACTGAGATTCCACAGGATACTGGGGGAGGAAAGAGAATCAGGCAGGCCTGTGGGGAAGAAAGCATGGCTGGAGGGCAGGCCTGAAATTTCAAAAGTACAGAGTCTCCCAAAGTGATGACTCTGAAGGAGACAACACTCATTTTTGGCAAGTTCTCTGCATTTAAGAGTCTCATGACTTTAATCACTTATAAGAAAAATGATGAATGACAATGATGAGGGTGACAGGAATACAAAGTGGAGGCTGGAATGTAATGTAACAAACAGCACAAAATGCAAGGGCACAGCTACACTAAGAGGGAAACTCAGTGTATGGTTCTTGCTTGTGGCATGAAAAAATCCAGCTCACATGAGATGGCTCAGCATGATGTAATATATAAATATCACATGTGCAAAATGAACCTAGAAATCAAAGAAAAACCATTACATGAAAAATGGGGTGCACAAATGCAGGTTATATAAAGTTTAGTGTGTGTGATAACACATACCTAAAAGTCTAATTGTTACAAAATTAATGAAATGTTTCTAGCATAATGTTTTCCTCTATTAATCAGTTCCAAAGACACCATGCCACTTATGATGAAAATCAAGTAAAATACTGAAAACCATGAAGATAAATGAAATGTTTCAGAAGTGACTGACAGATTTCAAGGAAAATGAAATCTCTATATTTTAAAATAATTCAGATTATTCTCATATTAACTGTCACACAAGTTAACCCTGGTAACAGGGACAGGAGGGGTCTATTTGATAATTTTTTCAATCATTAGCTAAGATTTTGAAAATCTAAGTTAGTTTATAACAGAGAAGCAGTTTCTGTTGATTCAGGACCCTTTCTTCCAGGGAAACCAGGATACAGTATTTTGTTACAAGGAGGAAGCACCTGGTAACAGAAGTCAGTGTCCTTATATCTCAACTCATCAATGATTGCATATCTTCATTTAGTGTATTAAATTTCTACCACAATTTAAAAATCCACGTATTTGTCTATGGCATTAGGAAACATTTCTGTCTTACCAAGTTCATTCATTGCATGTCTATGCTCTTCATCAAATGAAAGTTTCATTAGAACACAAACAGCAGGACAAATCTGATGTTCAACAGGAGCTGGCACTGGAAAATAAAATTGATGTAAACCATAATGTTCTGTTACTGGAAAAACAATGATTATACTTTAAATTTAATGGACTGACAAACATTTGCTGAGTGGATGAATAAATACTACATATGTGGAACAGAAAATGAATAAAAGCTTTTCTTGGTTCCATAAAAATGTGTACCACTCATCTGTCCTTGAACAAGTTTATTAAATGAAGTTCCTTGAATGTTTATGATATAATTAACATATCCAATAATTTAAAATTATGTTCACTAGCTGGGCATGATGGGATATATCTGTAATTCCAGTGACTTGGGAGGCTGAGGCAGAAGGATTCCAAGTTTGAGGACAGCTTCAGCAATTTAGTGAGGCCCTAAGCAATTTATTGAGACTCTGTCTCAAAATAAAAAATATAAAGGGCTGGGGATATAGCTCACTAGCTCACTGGTTAAACACCCCTGGGTTAAATATCCAGTACCTCCTTCTCCCCCAAATTTAATTATGTTCACTATATGAAAGAATAACAACATTTTGGAATAAAATGTTTAATTTTGTTTATAACTTCAATTTAACTGTTTTCTTTCTTTTTTTTTTTTTTTAGTTGTAGATGAATACAATGTCTTTATTTTATTGCTTTGTATGTGGTGCTGAGGATCGAACCCAGGGCCTTACGCATGCGAGGCAAGCGCTCTACCAATGAGCTACAATCCCAGCCCAATTTAACTGTTTTCATAAACATGGTTTAAAAGCCCATGGCTGAGGCTCAACATGGTGACATTTGCCTGTAATCCCAGCAACTTGGGAGGCTAAGGCATTAAAATACAAATTCAAGGTCAGCCTAGGCAAGTCAATGAGACCATTTCAAAAAAATAAATGAAAAGGTCTGGGGAAGTAGCTCAGTGGTAGAGAGCCCTTGGGTTCAATTCTATCACAAACAAGAGAAGAAAGGAAAGGAAGGAAAGAAAGGAAAGGAAGAAAGGAAAGAAAGGAAGGAAGAAAGAAAGAAAATGGGTGTGTACTAATGTAATATCTAGTAGAGAAAGTTTACTAGACTGATGTGTATATATGTTTGTGTGTGTGCGTGTGTATGTATATTATATATTTACATAAAAGTAGAGAGTATTATCTCTTTAACTCAATTGTTCTCAATCAGGGCCAATTTAACCCCCATCAGGACACATTTATATATATAAATAAATTTAAAGAAAAAGATGTCCCACTAAGCTACATCCCCAGTCCTTTATTTTGATATGGTCTCAGTGGGACTGAGAGTGGCCTTGAATTTGAGATTTTCCTGTTTCAGTCTCCTGGGTCACTTGGATTATAGATGTGTGCCACCATACATGGCTTATGTACAAGGTTTCAAAACTTATTACCTGATATAAAACAGTTTTAACAAAGTATTTGTTCAGAAGTAATAATGTGGTGCTGGAGATGTGGCTCAGTGGTAGAGCACTTGCCTGGCATGCCTGAAGCCCTGGCTTCAATCTCTAGTACCACAACCAAAAAAAAAATAATCATATGGATCATTCCATTACTGTGGATTACTGTGGATAGCTAAGAATCAATCCAGAAAGGCAATGTTCTCTCAATAATGTATCTTATCAGCTCTCCTCATTCCTAGGAGAGGAATCAGCTCTGCTTTTCTCTTATCTTAAAAATTCTTAGATTTAAAATAAGTTTTATACTTCAGCTTGGAAAAAAATCTGCTATGGCTTTCTAAACCATGTTTTCACCATAATTCCTTTTACTGCTCCCCAAATCAGTAGGTTGATATGGAAGAATCATCTACTTATGCTGCATGCGTGAGTGTGTGTGAGCATGTGCACACATGTATTAATTCTTACTGGGTGAGGAAGGCCTTACCTTATATACTTACTGCTGTTGGTTCTTGGCTACAGGAATGAAGTTATGTCCCCAAGGGACCCAATTTCTATGTTCCCTGCTTCTGAGGGAGAAGGGCTAGTGAACAAAGGTCTTTTCCTGAGTAAGGAGCTAGGGGGCTTATTACCACCAGCAACTGGGGCAAGGTGGCGCAGTAGGAAGAGTACAGAGCTGACAGCACATTTGGCCTGTCTGTGTTTCTGGCTCTGTAACTTACTAGCTGTGAGGCCATAGCAAGTCTTTTAGCCTCTCTGAGTCTCAGTTTCTGCATCTGTAAAACGGAGATGATGATACTTTCCCTTTCCTTTTTGTTGGAGGATCAAATAATGTAATAGATATACACAGTGTTCCCTGAACAGACTGATATGCATATATGAAAGATTATGGTTTGGTCACTAATAGGTGGAGGAACTTATGTAAAGTTGCTTTTCTGAGCTTCCCCTATGGAATAAAAGAGAAGGGCAACCAACAATTGTTCAAGTTCTTTCTAGCTCTACTAAGCTTTGACTATATAAATTTCTTTTGATTTGCTGTTCTTTTTTGGTTGCTGAGCAGTGCACATAACATTTTCCTTTGTTAAATTTTTCTAGGAAAACACATACTTAAGCTATATATGTTAGTGGCATAGACAGCTAATATGAATTAACTCCTTTATTCACAAAAACAACATATTAACTAAAAAGTTTTCTAATCTAAAACTTTTACATTTGCTTTTAAACATGCACTATGGTGTATATTATAATGAACATACTTGGATTTTTGTCCTGGTCCATGCCTTGTTCATGGGCTTCCTGCCACTCCCAACAGGTTTCACAGTAAGCTCGTATCTGTTCCAAAAGATGAAGGACTCGGATTTCACGCCTGCCTCTCTTGTCGTCAGGCTGTGAGTGAATGATGTTGTGGAGTGCTGCACTGGCCCTGGCCCGAGCCTCTTTACTGCCCCGGGAATTTCCCAACAATACAGAGTCTTTGTCATTGCCATGTAAAAGCTGGATGAGGAGAGGAAGACATCCAGACTGTCGCATGGATATACAGCTGTCTTGGGAGCTAGACATAGCTAGCAAAGTTCGTGACATATCATCCTTATCATGAGTACCAAGCATTGACAACAATGAATACACCATTTCCACCTGTGGGCCAAATGAGTTTAGAAACAAAATTATGACTTTAATATCTAAAAGCCAAGACTAATGAAGTGATGAATGGAATATCTATTGTAACTTATTAAAAAACAAAACAAAACCTTTCAGGATGAAGTAATGGTATTATATCAAATCTAGACAATAACCAATAATTTGTTTATGTGAATAAATAGTAGCAATGGTATTATATAGTGTGAAAAAAGAAAGTAGGTTCTATCATACCTAAATGCTATTTGTCTGGATCAGGGGATGGGGTAATCTATTAACTATGAGTGAAAATCAACTGATGTTTCTCTTAAGTACACAAGAAGGCTTATCTAAATCCATTATATAATTAAAAATTTTTAATTACTTTAATTCTTTAAATCTACAACTATAATAATGAGAAATGCAACAATTGTTATTTACTAAATACTGATTCAAGGCAATCACTAATTCTGATCAGATTATAATATTGTTAAAATTAATACATGCAAAATATTTTGTCATAAGAATGAAAATGCCATGATCACATAAGGAGTGATAAAGCCAGGACATATAGTCATTTTCTTTTTTTAAAAGTTAACTTGTAAGCATTAATTGTCTTGACAATACATTCTAACCTAAGAATTTATTTAGGAATAGATTAGAAACAGGAAAATAGTACCTAGTTATCCTGGACTGTCATCAGCTTCATTTCAAAGCTAGAGGCTATTACATAAAAGTAGAGAGTATTATCTCTTTAACTCAGTTGTTCTCAATCAGGGCCAATTTTGCCCCCATCAGGACACATTTAGCTATATCTTGGAGACATTTTTGGTTGTAACAATTGTGAGGCAGGAGACCAAGGATGCTGTTAAGCATCCCATAATGCAACAAAGAATTATCTAGCCAATAGTGCTTAGATTGAGAAAGGATGCTCTAAATGTGTAAGCATACATACTTTTAGATATGAAAATTTCAGGAAGATAATATAGGACTATGAATAAATCAGATTTAGGTTAAAATTCTGGCTTCACCACTTACAAACAAGCTGGGTGATGCTAGTTAATTTATTTGATTTCTCTGAGGTTTAGTTTTCTGAGTTCCAAAACAGGAATTTGTGAGGACTAAATGAAATAATACATGTATGAGACAGTGGCTGGCATTCAAAATACATACTAAAGTCTTAACATTATCATGCACAAACCACTTCAAACGGAAATGGTATTCTAACTGCCACTTTTTACACATAGTACTGTTACTATAAATTTTCTTTATGATAAAAACTATGTGCTGATGTCAAACACATCTGGAGTTGAATTTCAATTTAATTATGTAAAAGCACTGTGAATTTTTCTTTTTTGCTTCAGTATTCTCATTGGAGATAAGAATATCTCACAAGTTAGTTGAGAGGATTAGTGATAATGCACATAATAACATCTACCACAGTTATTGGCACACAAGAGATCTCAAGTAGTAACTATTGTGAATTATAAAAAGATTAAGCTTCATTTTGACTATATCACTAATTACTCTAAAATGCATTCTTAAATCAACATTACTTATTTCAATGTGTTTCCTAAGAGCTGTTAAATTATTTAGAATCGAGTATATAGAGAATGCTATCAAAAGAATGGAATATTTAGTTTTTTTTTTTTACTGAAAATGTATTATTTAGTAACATTAAATTTCATTTGTTAATATACTATTAAAGCCTCTGGCTTTATTTTGTGATACTGGGAATCGAACCCAGGGGTGTTCTACCACAGAACTACATCCTCAACCCTTTTTTTTTGGTACCAGGGACTGAACTCAGGGGTACTTGACCACTGAGCCACATCCCTAGTCCTATTTTGTGTTTTATGTAGAGACAGGGTCTCAGTTGCTTAGTGCCTCACCATTGCTGAGGGTAGTTTGGAACTCACGATTCTCCTGTCTCAGCCTCCCAAAGTGGTGTGATTACAGGGACGTGCCACTGCGCCTGGCTCCTTTTAATTTTTTATTTTGAGGCAGGATCTCTATAAGTTCCTCAGGATGACAATGAACTTGCAATCCTCCTCCTTTAGCTTACTGAGTTGCTGGGATTACAGGCATGTGTCACTGTGCCCATCAAAGCCTTTGGCTTTAAAACAAATATTTTCTTTCTAACATTTTCCCACAATCATAAAAGATTTACTAGCATCTGAGCTACTCTAAGAAAGCTCACTTATCAGCATTGGGTAACATTCAACCTCAATAATTTTCCATCCATTTCAATAAATATTAAACATTCATTATGTACAGATACTGTACTAGATGCTGAAAAAAGATACATAAAAATCATCCCTGTTTTTCAAAAGAGAGCTTCATTCAAATTGTCAGTGATTCAAACCAGGTAAGTGGATCACTTGGGGAGGTTAAGGGGACCCTGAGAATTAGAAAAGCAAAGCCCAAGAAGAATTTTAGAGGCTGGCTAGGATTGTTAAAACCATTTGTGGGAGCATAGAAAGTGGCGTATGCCACAGTAGACAAGGTGTGGAGGCAGAAAATTACAGACAATTCAGGAAGTAAGCTAGTCTGGCTGGAGCTTAGGATACCTGCAGACAAGTGGAAGATGAGGCTGAAAAAGAATTAACAATTACTTAATTTGCCAGTTTTTAATAATCCTTTTCTCCTTTGTTTATGCTGTTTTGTGTAAAAAGATGGCATAAAGCTGGGGATGTAGCTCAGTGGTAGAGCGCTTGCCTAGCATGCATAGGACCCTGTGTTCAATCCCCAACACAGAAAGAAAGAAAGAAGGAAAGAAGGAAAGAAGGAAAGAAAGAAGGAAAGAAGGAAAGAAAGGAAGAAAGGAAGAAGGAAAGAAGGAAAGAAGGAAAGAAAGGAAGAAAGGAAGAAAGGATAGAAAGAAAGGAAGGAAAGAAAGAAATAGAGAAAGAAAGAAAAGAAAAGAAAGAAAGAAAGAAAGAAAGAAAGAAAGAAAGAAAGGAAAAGAAAGAAAAAAAGAAAAGAAAAAAAAATGATGTAATGGAGACTGAATAAGGATTCTCTTCTAGAAAACATATGTTAAGAGTGTCTTAGCAAAGTATTAATAGCATTAGAAACCAGAGTCTGTATCTTCTGTTACCTTGGTTCCCAAATGACTTGTCAGTCTTCGAGGAGCAGAGTGTGTGCTACCAGAACTCAAAACACTGGCTGTTTCATGGTCCACTCGTGTAGTTAAACCCTAGAAATTAAGCAAATTGTAGAATAATAAAATTTAGATTACAAATACAGATAACTTTATATGAAGGTACTCTACATGAACCATCTACAGGGTAAACAACTAAACATCATTAAAAGTATGACCACTGTAAGTTTCAAAATGAATACATATTTGACATTTGTTAAAATTCATTCAATTATACTCTTAAAATGGATGTATTTTATTTTATAGTAATCTTTCCTCAAGAAAGTTGATTTTAAAAAATTCCAATGAGAGGTTTTAAAAATATCCCCCCAAATAAAAATTTACTTACAACCACAAAGGCAAATCTTAGGTTGGATTAAGACCACTAGAGTCCACAGTGATTCTCCTTTCCAGACTTAACTCCCTTCATGTGTTTGGATTCTTTTTATTTTTATTTTTGGTACTGGAGATTGAACTCAAGGGTACTTGACCACTGAGCCACATTCCCAGCCCTATTTTGTGTTTTATGTAGAGACAGGGTCTCACTGAGTTGCTCAGCACCTCACCGTTGCTGAGGCTGGCTTTGAACTCGCGATTCTCCTGTCTCACTCTCCCTAAGTGCTGGGATTACAGGTGTGCACCATAAATTACTACCCATTTTGGAACAGTTCTTTTTTTTTTGTTAAATATTTTGTTTAGTTGTAGATGAACACAATATCTTTATTTTATGTGGTGCTGAGGATCAAACCCAGTGCCCCACGCACACGAGGCAAGCGCTCAACCGCTGAGCCATAGCCCCAGCCCCTTGGAACAGTTCTTAGCACTCTCCAGAGTAGGGAGACAGCAAAGAAGATTTGATTTTGCTCTTACTTTCTGGCATTTAACTTTTGTTAAGATATTGCTTCTTTGAAATGACTAGAACATCCAATGCATGGATCTTTCTATACACTCCAGCTTAGATTTCTTGTGGTCCATCACTTCCATAATTCTCTTGCTAGTTTTAAATAGCTTTACCCCATAGTTACTCCATCTCACCTACGTGGAAATGGTGGATATTAACTGTTTCCTCTTTTTTGGAACATTATTCTATTGCTTTGAAATTTCAGTCTAGGTTTTCATATTCCCACATATACTCATTGGGGATGCAAAAATCTTCCATACCTTCATTGATCACATTCTTCACCTTTCTTAATTCCAAACCCAAATATTCAACAGTCTACCTGATATTCTACTTTAATGTCTCAGACTTAAGACCTTTAAACTTAACATTTTCTTTCTTTCTTTTTTTTTGGTACTGGAGATTAAACTCAGGGGCACTCGACCACTGAGCCACATCCCTAGCCCTATTTTGTGTTTTATGTAGAGACAGGGTCTCACTGAGTTGCTTAGTACCTCACCGTTGCTGAGGCTGGCTTTGAACTTGTGATTCTCCCGTCTCAGCCTCCTTAAGTGCTGGGTAAACTTAACATTTTCAAAACTAAACATTATTTTCCCTCACTAACCTCCTCTTCATTCAGTGTTATCACTAAATTGTATCACTATCTTTCTAGCTGCCTACAAAAGAAATCTGGGAGTCATTCTTGACTTTTCTCTCAATCCTCACACCCAACTTCTAATAAAAGCTTGACAGATCCTATTTCCTAAATATTCTGAGATATTCAGATTACCTGATGATGAAATGACTCTCAAATTTGAGGATTACAGAAGAAACTCTCAGACAACCATCATCTTTCATCAAGATTATGTCTACTTTGCTCAATGATCTTTCAGGTGTCACATTAATTTGTATCTTCCTTCAGGAACAACTTTACCCTACAAATAGGTTTAATTTTAGTTTTCTTTTTTTGTTTGTTTGTTTTTGGTACTGGGGATTGAACCCAGGGGCACTCAACTGCTGAATCACATCCCTAGCCCTTTTCTGTATTTATTTAGAGACAGGCTTTCACTGAGTTCCTTAGGGCATTGCTAAGCAAGGCCTTCCTGAGGCTGGCTTTGAACTTGCAATCCTCCTGCGCCACTGAGATTACAGGTGTGTGCCACCGTGCCCAGCATAATTTTAGTTTTCTAATATGTATTCCTGTAGCTCTATGTTCTTGCCCTCTTGTAGTATTTAACACACTTCTGGAAAATTGTCTTCTAGTTTATATATATATATGCTTCTTGAAGAAAAGGGAGTACATACATTGCTCACTACCATATGGTAGAGTGGAAAGCAGTCTTGACACAATGTAGATGCTTAGTTTACTAACATGTTGAACACTGATAACTGAGTTTTATATTATCTCCTATGTGAAAGGGATTGGGAAAAGATTAATAATAAAGTGAAAAATAAGCTGGGAATTAATGAGGTAGGATAAGAAAAATGGCTGGAGGGACTCTCTCCAAGTACATATCAGAATTAATCTCTTGTCTATTTTCTGTTTCCTTTTATGCATCTTTACACAATGCCACGAAAAGCACTCAAATATTTGTTGAGGAGGAATAGAGTGACTATGCCTGAGAGTTACAATGAGTAAGCTGGGATATAGTCTATTTCAATTGCTCTTTTTTGGTACTGGGGACTGAACCCAGAGCCACTTTAACACTGAGCTACATCCCCAGTCCTTTTTATTTTTTATTTTATTTTGAGATAGGGTCTCAATAGGTCAATTAGGCCTCACTAAATTGCTGAGGTTGTCCTTGAATTTGCAATCCTCCTGTCTCAGTCCCCTGAGTTGCTGGGATTACAGGCATGTACCATTCTGCCCAGCTTAACTTTTTTTTTAAAATGTTTCTTCTTTTTTGGGACACTCTTGCTATCTTGCCCAGGCTCACCTCAAATTCCTGAATTAAGTTATCCTCCTGTGTCAGCCTCCCAGATAGCTGAGACTGTAAGTGTGAGCCAAGCCTACTTGGCTTCTGTTTGCTTACTTTAGAAAGTAATTCGAAAAGGTTCTACTTCAAAGATAATTTTGGCCTCCAACCTGTGAAACCTGGCAGATGAGCAGAAAGATGCGAACATTTTCTTTGATTTTCTGGGTACAAACTGCATCAAAGAGTAATCAAGTAGAAGATGCAGTTTCTCTTTACACAAGTATTTCAGTTCATTCTGTAATCCCTAATGAACTAATGGAGCTAGTCATTATTAATGACTATTAATACGGTAATATTGTCTTCCATCAGAATATTATGTGCTTCCTGATAGAAAACCATCATGACACCTCTATGTAGTACTCCCTAAAAAGACTGAACCCAAATCTGATCAAATTTCTGGATCCAAATACCAGTTCATAGGAAACACAGAAGATAATGAAATGTGTTAAACTATACCATGGGAATGTTATCAGTAAAGTTTGTAATATGGAAAACTATAAGAAAAACAACTTCAGTTCTTCAAAGAGACAAAGAGGTGCTACCTATAGATTAGATTTTAGAGATATACTAATAAATCCAAATTCATGGACCTTATCTGGGCCCAATGTCAAAAAAAACTAGGAAAAAGACATTTATAAAACAATTACAAATCTGAATACTGACTGAATGTCTGATGCTATTAAGGAATTACTATTAGCTTCTTTGGGGATATAATAATGACACTACTAGGTATGTATTCTGAAAAGTATTCTTATCTTTTGGAAATATACAGTGAAATATTTATGGTAATAAATGATGATGTTCTTAAAAATTTTTATGGGAGGTCCAAGTGTGGTACATGTAAATCACTGTATATTTTGTCCACTGTATATTTTATAGTTTAAAACTTCCATACCAAAATGTTTTTAAACTAGCAGCAGCAGAATGTACTGTATCACTTCATCTTTTCCCCACTTCGTTTGAACTTTATCACTATCTACTAGCTACTATCAGAAATCTGACTCTAGCAAGTAGGACTCTGGCTTGTATAATTTATTTCTAGCTTTTCCTTCTATTTAATTTGTTAAGGAGATTAACAATTGATCAAGAAATCCTATTACTAGCAGGAATAGCAGTCCTTCCTTCCAACCAACAGTTTTTTAAAAAATATTCTTTTAGTTGTTGATAGACCTTTACTTTATTCATTTATTTATATGTGGTGCTGAGAACTGAACCCAGAGCCTTACACATGTGAGGCAAGCATTCTACCACTGCCACAACGCCAGCCCTGCCAACCACTAATTTTTTACCGCTCTGTCCTATTTATCAGGGACTGTGGGAAATGCAAAGGAACAAAACTAGACAGATTTTGTCTCCTTCTGGATCCTGTAGTCTAGTGGGGGAACAGAGATATTAAATAATTATACAAATAGACATAAAGCTGCAAATGTGAAAGTCTTCAATGGAGAAGATGATGCTATGAAGACCTATCACTCATGTGAGATTTGCTCTATTCAAGGTTGTCTGAGAAACTGATGCTTAAGATTAGATACCCATGAATTGGATTTAACTGAGCAAAAGGGGGTCAGAAGAGCACTATATGGAACAGAAACAGAAGTGCACAGTCTGCAAAAGGAGGAGGATGCCCAGTAAATATGAAGTACTCAAAGAAGGCCACTGCAGCTAGTGATGAAATTTAAAAAAAAAAAAAAAGACAAGACAGAAATTATAGCCATCATAATAAAAGGTTATCTTTATTCTAAGAACCAAGTGAAGCCAACAAAAGATTTTAAAAAGAGTAGTTTAGACTGGAACTTTCACATGTTGGGAGACATAAGTGCACCAGGACAAGTGCTTCAGTGGAGCATCCTACCTTGATCTGGAGAAATTCAGAGAGACTGATTTTCATTTCCAGTGAGTGTCAATGGTTTTTGCCTCTGGGGCAAACAAAAGAATAAATCTCAAAATGTTCTGTGTATAGATTCTGTTAAGACAGGTTAAAGAATTTTTTTTTTTTTTTTTTTTTTTGAGATAGGGTTTCACTGTGTTGTCCTGGCTAGTCTTGAACTTGTGGGCTCAAGCGATCCTCCTGCCTCAGCCTCCAGAGTAGGTGGGACTAGGGTGAAAGGACTCTTGGCATAAAAAATGCAGATCCAAATATAGATTGTTCATTTACATTAGGATTTAAGAGTAGCTATTGTGCGGTTTTAAAACAGTGATAGAAAGTAACCCAATAGGTAGTATTAGTAGAATTAGTGGCTTACAAACCATTGATTTGTTAGGCAAGTCTATGATAGATATTGCTAAACAAACATGCTTGTAATTTCCAACTAAATCAATGGCACTGTCAGAATTCATCCTCTGAAAAAGAATTGAATACTGGGCCTTAATTTATTATTTTCCATAGATCCTCTCCTCTGCCATTCTTACACTAAAATAAAAGACATGTTTCATAAAAGGAACCTAGTGATCAAGCAATGGAAACCAAGGCAGTACTTTCTTCTATTTTTCCAAAAGAAAAATGTTTTTTTAATTGTTATGAATTATAAAAACTTTGGGGGCAGGGGGGAAGACGGGGGAGGGAAAAGGGAAGGAGTGTAGTAAAGATGGTTGAATGAGATGGTCATCACTACCCCAGGTGCATGTATGAAGACACAAATGGTGTGACTCCGTCTGGTTTGCAACCAGAGAAATGGAAACATTGAGCTCTATATATGTACTATGACTTGAAATGCATTTAAATAAATTAATTAAAAAAAACAACTTTGCACATTCATCAAAAATAAATTTGAGGGCTGGGATTGTGGCTTAGTGGTAGAGCCCTTGCCTAGCATGTGTGAGGCACTGGGTTTGATCCTTAGCACCACATAAAAATAAATAAATAAAATAAAGGTATTCTGTCCATCTACAACTAAAAAAAATTTTAAAAAACCAATTTGAACAATACATAAAAATATAAACAAGAATGTAAAACTCACAAAAATCCCAACAGTTAGCAATTACTGTTTGTAACATTTCCCCAGACATTTTGCATGTGTATATTTATGTATAATGAGATCACACAGGATTTTTTAAAAGTTAAAAGTTACAATTATTTTTTAAGTCAGTATTTATTAATATCTACCATGCCTGTACTAAATGCTTACTCTCTGTCAGGCTGGCTGCCTGAAGTACAATGGTGAGCAAGAGCAATATAGCATGACTTAAAGAACTTTAAAAAGGAAGGCAAACAATTAAATTAACAACAAATAGTACCAAGTGCTGTGAGAGCAGAAATAGAATAGCTGAGAGCACTTTATCTGTTTTAGGGAGATGGAGATAAGGAAAATGTTCAGGAAGAAGTCACATTTAAACTAAGGGGAAGGATGAGTCAAGCATATGCAAAGAACCAAAGCAGAAGAGATTTTCTAGGCAAAGGAAATGTTATTTGGAATGCCTGGTGTGTGTCACTGTGACCAAAATACTTGATGAGAATAACTTAGAGGAGGAAAAGTTGATCTGGGGCTCACAGTTTCAGAGGTTCAGTTCAAGGTCAAGTCCATTGTTGTGGATCTGAGATGAGGCAGAACATCACGGAGTAAGGATGTGGTAGAGGAAAGCTTCTCAGCTCATGGCAATCAGAAAGCAGAGATAAACAGTGAGGAACCAGGGACAAAATAAAGTACAAGGCCACACACTCAGTGACCTACTTACTCCAGTCACACCATATCTGTCTACAGGTATCAGCCAGTAGTCCATTCAAATTATTAATCCATAAGATGGATTAATCCACTGGTGAGGTCCTAACTCTCATAATCCAATCTTTTCACCTCTGAACACTGCTCCATTGCCTAACACATGAGCTCTTTGGGGCACATTTTTAGACCCCAAACCATAATACCCATACATACTCAAGGAACCAAAGAAGTTATCCTTCAGGCAAATGAGAAATAGGGACAAACAATGGAAGATACTGGTGGAAGAGTAAGCAATATAAAGAGTCTGGATTCTATTCTATGGGCAGTGAGTAATCACTGAAAGGTTTTAACTAGTAAGTGATATAATCAGATTTATATTTGGAAGGATCACTTTGATTATAATGTGGAAGATATAGTATAAAAGGAAAGGCTGAAGACTGAAACAAAAGTTAGATATCTACATATACAGAGATGTAATTTATCATTTTTAATATTTGCATGGAGTACCACCTAGGTTCCATGAGGTTACTGTCTGTCCTTTTCAATTCTCAATTCTAGAGTCCAACACATTTTATTATTTGGTACATAATAAATACTTGTTAATTTAAAAATAATTATCAAGCTGGACACAGTGGTGCACACCTTTAATCTCAGCAACTTGGGAGGCTAAGGCAGGAGAATCACAAGTTCAAAGCCAGTCTCAGCAACTTAGTAAGACCCTGTCTCAAAATAAAAAATAAAAAGGGCTGGGGATGTGGTTCAGTGGTTAAGCACTCCTGTGTTCAATTCTGGGTACTTCCTCCCAAAACTAAAAAACCACAATAAAAAGTAATTATCAATAGTTGTTAATAAGAACAATAACTGTTGTCTTTCAATGAACACTTACTATATGTCAGGAACTGTGTTAAGCATATCATGCATTTAATTTTCACAATTATTTTATAGAGAAAAAAATAAGCTCAGAGAGTTATAAGATCTATGCTAGTTAGTGAAGGAGTGGGATTCCCCATGTTTTCCAACTCCAGAGCCATTTAACCACAGCTGGCTGACTGATAAATCAGCCAATTATTAATTGATTAATGTACATTTAGGCTATTTCTATTTTTTTGCTATTACACATAGCATCAAGATGAATTTCTTCAACTATGTCAGACTACTCTTGATTGATTATCCCATCAGCACATGAATGTTGCTATAAGCTATATATCAGGACATTATAAAGTTCAATACATTTTACAAAATTGCTCCCCAGAAAGGTTATCTCATAAAACTAATACCAATATATGAAAATGCCTGTTTACTTACTAGTATCAATACTAAGTGCCACTGATCTTTGACAACTCAATGTCTTGCCCACTAAAACTCATTTAAGTTATAATTTATATTTATGTATAATTATTAGTAAAGCTGATAATCTTTCCACATGTTTACCATTTTAATTCTCCCTTTTTATTTACTGTTCATGTTCTCTGCCCATTTTTAAAGACTCTTTAAATAGCTGACTGGTAAATATTCTATGTATTCTGAATTTTAACTTTTTGCTTGTCAGAAATGTTTGCAAATAATGTGATCTTGACTTTTGTCTTACAATCTTCTTATGATTTTCTGCATATTGAAGTGTCACATTTTCATGTGAAACCTATTGTTCCTTTCTGTATAGTTTTCCTAACCACCTCATGATTATGAAAATTCTATCCACATTTTCATCTAACCTATTAAAACTTTTAATAGTTTTCATTCATGACATTAATTCTAATCTTAGAATGACTTTGATGTTGTAAGTGTCATACAGATCTCATTATTATACTTTGCTGGATATATAAAGTTTTCAAAGTACACAAAAATTGGAATATGATCTAAGACTAAGAGAGTAGTTCTAATTCTAAGCAAATGACTTTTTTTCTGCTGATAAGACTGAACTTTTCTTGCTTCTATCTATGTGTAGGAACATACAAACTTTCCAAATAGTTACCTAAATAATAGAGAAATAACTCAAATGTGCTATTTAAAAATAATTGCTTTTAATTGGGTGTGGCGGCACATGCCTATAATCCCAGTGGCTCTGGAGGCCGAGGCAGGAGGATTGTGAGTTCAAATCCAGCCTCAGCAACTTAATGAGACCCTAAGCAATTTAATGAGACAATGTCTTTAAATTAAAAAAATAAAATTGCTTTTTGTCATAATTTACCACTTAGGAGTTTTCCTATATAATGCTAACTAGTAATAATGAATGGATACCTCTGTTTTAACTTAGTAAATTTAAATACTTAAGTATGAGGTATTTTAGGCTTTAAATTTTAATGAAATAAAAGAAGCACATTCTTTTTTTCATGAACAGTAGTATCAAAAGTAACCTAGAGGGACTGGGGTTGTGGCGCAGTGGCAGCGTGCTTGCCTAGCACGCGTGAGGCACTGGGTTCGATCCTCAGCACCACATAAAAATAAAAATAAAGATATTCTGTTCATCTACAACCAAAAAAAAGAAAAAAAAGTAACCTAGAAAGATTAAAGTAATTTTTAATATTGACAGGAAAATTATCTTAAGGCCAACTTCGTAAAATTCTGTTTTTTAAAATCATTTGTTTACATTGTAAAAGTATCCACTGAATAAAATTTGAGGAATATAGAACATCCTAACAAAACATTCTGTGGGCTGCATTTCAATAAAACTCAAATAGAAAATTGATGGCAACTTCTATGGATGCTAAAAATACTATAGTGATAGTTAAACATGATTAGGCTATTTTTGCTGAGCATCAAAATAATTTTTTTCAATAAGATTTGAATTTCTGCATTTATGTAATCTTGAAGTGTAACAGAAAGTAAGAACTCTAACAAAGTTCTTAGGATAATTAAAAAAAACACATTAAAATGTCTGCATAGAGTGTCCTCAAGAAGGAACAAATCCATTCAATGCAAGCAATAATGAGGTTAAATCACACATACAAAGTCTTTCAAAAAAACTCTACTCACACTAATCATTTGAGACTAACAATGAAACACGACCTAGAGCTATAAAAATATACTTAGAAATTTTGATAGCATTATTGTTAAATGTAATAAGGAAAATGATAGCATTTTGATACTGAATGCTTCTGGAGATAGCCATTCTAAGAAAATATATTTTCAGATCATTTTGAGAACCACCCCAGTTCATACTCCTTTTGAATATTCAAAAATTTCATTTAAAAATAGAATAATTTATTTACCTGACCACTACCAGAAGTTGCCATGTTGATTTCTGCCACTCCTTGACCTTCATTCTGCCGCTCAGCCTCATGTGAGCCAGCTTCATGCTTGTTCTGAGATGATCTCTGTTAACATGGAGTTAACATCATTACATACAAAAATGGTGTATGCTTTCTTAGCCCACGGCTTCTTTTTCATTTTAAAGCTCTGAATACATCAATTATACAGCTTGACAAAGGCATGGAACTGCACATTACACTTCATAACCTTCAGCATGGCTAACAGTCGACTACCTCGGTAAGAGGAAAGTGAAATGTGTCCCTTGAGCATTAGAGCTGCACAAGACAAAGGATTTTCTCAGACTCACAGAAACACCATCCTCCACCAGCTGTGCTCACATCACTATCAGGAATATAACCCAACTAGAAAATAACTGTCTTTTCTGCAAGGTCACATGATTCTGGCATTTAATAGAGCTATAAATACAACAGCTAAACTATCACCTAAGCTTACAAATACCTTTTTGTAGGCATATTTATACATATTTTCTGGTAAAGCCATGTGAAACCAACTGACAAGTTCTTAGATTTTGATAATGGAAGAATAAAACAGAAAACCTTGCTAATGCAACCACCATCTGTTACATGAAATAAAAATGACAGATTATATCCAGTAAGAGCAGTCATTTCAAAACAGATTATATCTAGTATAAAGAAGTCACTTTGTAAAAACACCACTGCAGTCAAAGAAATAAAATAATTTCCCACCATCTTCTACAGAAGTACCTACTACTTGCTCTAGGAAAATGATACTCTAAAATAAAAATTATACTTTAAAAATCTGACATAATAGTGGATATTACAAAATGGCTTCCACAGTTGTTTTTAACATTGTTTTCCTAGACCATTTAAAAATGTGACTTAAACTAATTTACATGTAACATTTCCATTAATAAAATAGTATTAGTTATATGTAAGCAACAGAAACAGAAGAAAAAACAGTGTTATCTGAAAATCACTCTATAAAATTCATCAAAATTAACAAGAGTAGAAATATACAAAGTTAACCTAGACACAAAATGAATCAAAGACCACTAAGACCACAAAAATGTGACGGTATCAATATATTTAAAGAAAATATAATTACTGACCAGATGGTCAGTTACTTGTACTAGGTATGGGAGAATACAGTGCTAGCAAAATTGGACTCTGTGCTTTTTTGAAGCTTAGAGTCCATTCACATCACTCAAATAATGAGAGAAAACGATGAAGTTAAAACTGTGACAAGTACTATGAAAGAAAGGTATAAGGTGGTACAAGAATACCTAACAAAGGGATGTGACATGGGCTGGGGGTTTGGGGTAGAGTTGTTTCAGGGAGTGCTGTTTGGAGGATTAAAGAATAAACAGTTAATAGAAAAAGGTGAAGGAGTAGAGAATGATGCATTCTAATCAAATGTGATCATACACAAAGGATCAGGAATAGGAGAAAATGTGGCTTGTTCCAGTACATTAAAGAATAAATGTGGGGGCTGGGGTGTGGTTCAGTGGAAAAGTGCTCGGCTTGCACGTATGAAGCACTGGGTTTGATCCTCAGCACCCCATAAAAATAAATAAATAAAATAAAGGTTCAGTGTCCATCTACAATTAAAAAATGTTTAAAAAAAAATCAATGTGACTGAAACACGAGAAGTAAGGAGCCAAGTAGAACAAAACAAAAACAATAAAAACACTGATTTTGTTGTATTTGAGTATGGTAAGAGGGACTCTTGAATTTTCTAAGTTACACCGAGGCTACCTCATTATATCCTAAATAATTAATACTAACATATTAATGGACACATAAATTGATTTACATGATAAAATTTTAAGTCAAATTTTAAGTGCTGTAAATAGGCAGGAAACAAAGTAGTTAGGAGGCTAATGCATTAATTTAAGTAAGTGAGAGATGATGGTTCTTTGCAAAAGGGAAGTAGCAATAGAAATACAAGAAGTACAGTAACAGGTAAATCTGATGGTAACTGAAGCTCTAAGCACATAAATAAGATTGTCTTAGGGAGGATATAGAGAAAAAAGGAGTAAGCCTTAAAGAATGCCTGTGATTAATGAGCTATACAGGCCAGAGAGGTAGGAAGAAAACAAACAAACAAAAAAAGTGATTATGGTATGATGATGAATACAATTACCTTAAAAAAATTTTATGTATACTATGCACTAATCAACTATTGATTTATTTAATCTTCATAGCAACCCTATGTAGAGCTATTATCTCCATTTTACAAATAAAGAAACTGAGGCATAGAGAACATAAACAACCAGCTTTCAGCTAGATACTCAGTAAATGGTAGAGTCAGAGCTGGAATTACCACCCAGGCAGTCTCACTTCAAAGCCCAATATACTATTTAACACTTAACAGCCTTCATTTTCTTTCCTCCTTCCTCTTTCCTTAATTATTTCCCTTTATTTTTCCTTTGACCTTGGGCTTTAGGGCTCCTTCTACTTTTGGGTCAGTGTCCAAAATTACCACTGACATTGGAGACAGAAGAGGCTGTTGCTGATTCCTATGAAAGAATAATCCTAACTCCTCATTTTCATAGTTCCAAAACTTTCCTAAGGTTTTCTGCTCTAGGTGGAAGGGGTGGAAAACAATCTTTGTCAAGGTATTCACAAAGCATAAAATACACACATAAATGATTTTACCATTAAATGATTTTCAGTAAAATTTACCAAGCATCACCACAGTACTGTCTTAGAACATTTCTATTCTATTTTTCCAATAAGATCTCTCTGCTACTTTTACTAATACTAACCCCAGGTAAATTAGCATCAGAATTCAATTTTAGGACATAGTGGCATCAAAATCGCTAAAAATAATTTGCTTTCAAAAGTTTTAAGAAACTGCTACCCTCTTTCCCAACTTCCAGTGTTAGCTAACTATAAATCAAAGGCTTTTATATTCTCATTCTTTTATGAGAAATTTGTTTTCCATTCCTTCTCTAGGTTTTAGGGAAAAGTTTTTCTTTTATCCCATTATCTGAAATTTTATCCCAATGTATCTTAGTGTGAGATTATTTTCATATGTGGTGTCAGATTTTGGAGAGACTATTTTATTTGGAAAACTATGGCCCTTGATTTTGGGAAATTTTAACTTATTTTCTAAGAGGGTCTCTTTCTAGTTTCTCCAGTTCTTTCTGGAACTCCTCTTATTTAGATACTGAATTCTCCTAGAATGATTCTGATTTTATTTTTTCTGTTTTCTACTTCATTGTCCTTTTGTTCTACTTTCAGTTTTTTTTTTTTTGCGGGAGGGGGTCCTGGGGATTGAACTCAGGGGTACTTGACCACTGAGCTATATCCCCAGTCCTATTTTGTGTTTTATTTAGAGACAGGGTCTCACTGAGTTGCTCAGCACCTTACTGTTGCTGAGGCTATCTTTGAACTTGGGATTCTCTTGAGATTTTTTTTTTTTTTTAAAAGACAGGGTCTGGCTAAGTTGCTTAGCATCTTGCTAAGCAGCTGAGGCTAGCCTCAAACTTGCTATTCTCCTGCCTCAGCATCCCGAGTCATAGGGACTACAGGCATGCAACACTTTGCCCAGAAAGTTATCTTTTAAACTTGTTATTAAATCTTTTGTTTCTGCTATCGTAATTTTTTTTTTTTTTTTTTTGGTACTGGCAATTGAAGCACGGGTGCTTTACCAATGAGCTACATCCTCACTCAGCCCTTTTTATTTTTTGATTTTGAGACAGGGTCTCATTAAGTTGCTGAGGTTCTCAATGAATTACTGAGGCTGGCCTTGAACTTGTGATCCTCTTGTCTTAGTCTTCTGATCTGCTGGGATTACAGGGGTGTGCCACTGTGCCCAGCTTTGCTATCATAATTTTAACTCCCACAAACTCCTTTTTTATTCTCTAAATATTCTGTTCTTGCTAAATGTCCTTTATTTAAAGAATATTAATGTTAGTTTTATTTTTGAAGTTTTCTTCTTCCTATAAGAAAAAATGATCTATTTTCATAATCTTTGTTATTAGAAACTTTCTTAAAATGTCCTATGGTCATTATTGTCCACCCATTTTTAAGAGTGAGTTAGCTGTGAAAAAGTTAAATGAAGCTCTATGCCTACAGGATGGAGTCTATAAAGTACAGTGATCCTGTAATGTAGTCAAGCTGAGCTATTTGGTGAATCTTCTGACATTAGGTATCTTTAGCTCTCTTTTCTGAGTTACTGATGTTTCTTAAAGAAGTTCCTTCCAGAAACTTGCCTAGAGATGACAAGCCTGGATTTAAGTGGGAGTTCCATCATTCAGTAAGTCAATTTTCACTTAATTCAATTTTTTATATGGTACTCCCAATTTCAGTTACTCTAAGCTTATCTTTACCCAAAGATGGTCATTCTTTCCAGAGGGGGGAAAATCATTCATCTTTTGTTAGAAATGGAAAAGAGCAGTCACTTAGCTGTGTAGAGCTGGGAAGTGCTGGAGGCTACAATTACTTCCTAACAGATTTTCAGTCCATCCTCCTACTGTTAGCCCTTTTTAAAATCCTTACATCCAGAGATAACTACTGTAGCGAGTTTTAGAACCTATTAAGACTTCACAGTATATACTGGATTGCTTCATGGCTTTTCTTACCCCTTACGTAGGGGTCAGTTTTTCACAACATGCTAGAGTGGTTATGATTTGTTGACTTGTTTTACTAACTCCCTAAAGTTTACTGCCATCACCTCCCCAGATCTTTTCATTTTATCCTTTAACTATCATTTTATTGGGGTTTGTGGAGTAAATGTATAAAATCAGTTTATACTATAGATTACAAACAAGGGAAAAGTTTACTTATAGGATGATGATAGAGAGCTAAATTAATTACCTGATTATATGTAAATTGACAGCTGATGTAAAATACCTATATTGACGTTTCTATAAATTTTAAGTGCCTAAAAGTTATAAAGAAATCAAAATAATAAAATGTTTTTGATAATTCAATTTCATGAAAAAAATTAGTCAATTCTCTAGAAGAATGTCCATATTTAATTACACATATTTTATTTTCTTAGAATAACTACCTATTTTTTATAGGCAAACAAAAAAGACAATTTACTAACCTCTGCTTCTGTCGCCTGGGACTGTAAAAGCTGTCGTATACGCAGTATGTCCTTTTCTATTTGCTGAATTCTAGCTATTCTTCGCTAAAATAAAATGAGACCAAATTAAACATGATTTTATTAAAAACAGTGCAAACTAATACTATAGCTATCAATGAACAGATCAGGATTGTGCCAAACCATTTTTATGCAAGCAGTTATGTACATATAATATTCACATTAATGACAAATTGGGTTAATTCAGTTTTTTAATACATTGAAATTCACACAACAGATCTACATATTTGTTTTGTAAAACTGTATAAATACAAATCACATACCAAACTGTATGGTTTATGTATTGTGAAACTTTGTTTTTAGAGTTATTCTCAAGAATGGGAGTGGAACTCAGTTGTAGAAAACATACTAAGCTTATTCAAGGCTCTGGGTTCAATCTCAAACACCACCTTCACCCCAAAAAGTTCCTTGCAAAAAATTTTCAAGAAAGAAAACTGCACCTGAATTTAATCTTTTATATTCATCTAGGCATTAATATTATGTAATGGATTTATGTAAAGCATAGTATGTCTATAAAGAGAAATTATATCTGATTTATTTTCATAAACATTAACGTACAACAATGGAACTAACCCTCCCAAATTTACCCGTTATATGTCAGTAGTAGTTTTCAGACTTCCTAAATACCTACCACAGCTAAACATTTCTAATACAAGGATCATAAAGATGGCATAGCTTTGCTACTTACCATAATGAGACCACTCAGTGAACACAAAGCAGTAACTACATATTGAACTACATGGAACTAAAACAATGCGGGAAAAGTGTTTTTTTTTTTTTTTTAAAGCTATATTTAAAAATTTTGTTTTATTATTATTTTCTTCAAACCTAAGGCCTCAAGCATGAGGTACTGGGGATTTAACCCAGTGGTGCTCTACTACTGAGCTTCGTCCCTTTTTCATTTTTTATTTTGAGACAGGGCCTCACTAAGGTGCTAGGTTGTCCTAAAACTTGTAATATTCCTATCTCGGCCTCCTGAGTAGTTGGGTTTACTGGTGTGTGTCATTGTACTCAACTTCTTTTAATTTTTTTTTGTGTGTGTGGTGCTGAGGATTGAACCCAGCGCTTTGTGCATGTGAGGCAAGCACTCTACGAACTGAGCTATATTCCCAGCCCAGCTTCTTTTAATTTTTATGAGTACTAGTTAAAGTGAGGAAAACCAAATTACTTCAATATAAAGACCTTGCAAATTCAAGTTATTTTTAAAAATCAGCATTACAATAGATAAATACATAGGTTTTAAAAATAAATACTGATAATTTTGTACCATTTCTGCAATAGTATGATAGCTAATATCTTAATATTGAGGTATCAAAAACTATATTACAAAAGTCATCTTTTTCTTTTTTGGTAGGGTTCTGGAAATGGAACCCAGGGCCTCACACATAAGAGGCAAGCAATGAGCAATATCCCTAGCCCCTTAATTTTGAGATAGGGTCATGCTAAGTTATCGGGCTGGGTGGGCATTGAACTTGAAATCCTCCTGACTCAGCCTCCTCAGGAGCTGGGATTACAGACATGCACCACGATGCCTGGCTAAAATTATTTTAATGGGGAAAAATAATACTAGAAGCTAAATGATTTCCGTACTTTTTGGTTACTTGCCCCATCAATGAAACCTTTCTGAGCATATATCTCTAATAGATAAATTTAAAAATGCTTATTGCTGCGATTATCCAATGTTATAATATGCAAAGAACAGAAAAACTCAAAGTAGCTGTTCTAGTTACCCAATCCCCTGCTCCAAACACCCATCTATTTTCCTTCCCTTTCTTTTTAACATAACTGTGCTGATTCTCTGTCATGATTCTGCAAGTAGTAAACTTATGATAAATAATATCCTCTAACAAATCTTACCATGGCCAATTCATACCATGAAAACAGACTGAAGAAGAAATGCCTGTACTTTTGGTAAGCATTACAGGTGAGTGATTATTTCTAAAATCAGATAGTGAGTATTTTCTAGTTTTTAGAAACTAACAAACTACTCTAAATTTGATTGTTTCCTCACTTTCTATATGTAATCAGCTCTTCTCCATCAATAAAGTCCTAAATCAAAAATTGTAATAGAAGATTAAACAGGAAATTATATCTACTATTCTTCTCTATGACATTTTTATTAGTGCATTTTAATTATATAGAATAATGGATGTTACTGTGGCATAATTGTATATGCACATAACATACTTAAATCATATCTATTCCCTATTCCCTCACCCTCACTTACCTTTTCCTCCTTCCCCCTCCCACTTTCCTCTTCTCCAAAATCCTTTTCTTTCTTTCTTTCTTTTTTTTTGGTGGTGGTACTGGAAATTGAACTCAGGACCTTGCACGTGATAGGCAAGGACTCAACCACTGAGCAACATCCCTAGCCCTCTACAATCTTTCTATTTTCATATCATGTTTTGTTTCTCCCCTAGATTCCACATGAGAGAAAACATGTGACACTTGACTTTCTGAGTCTTATTTCACTTAACATGATGATCTCCAATTCACTCATACTTTTGTGTAAATGACATGACTGCATTTTTCTTTATGGGTGAATACTACTACACTGGGTATATAAACAGTTATTTTCTTTATCCCTCTATGTGTTGACAGGCACTTAGGTTGATTCCTTAACTTGGCTATTGTGAATTTTACTGTGATACACATGGGCATACAGGTATGATGACGTATTTCCATACTGCCAATATATCACTGAGTCCTAAAGTCTGTTTACATCTTGATGTCCACTGAGGTGGAAGATTTCTGATATGACAATCCTGTGCTTCCACTTCTGGATGTGAAAGCACAAGCAGCTAATGGAATATCCCTTCTCCCCCTTATATGACAATCTTAAATATTGTGAGATTATGGTTATAATAAAAACTGAATGGCCCAGGAGCATGAAGTTGTTATGACTTTAGAAAAAGTAATTTTAAAAATTGTACTAGCAATACAGACTCAAGATAATGCTCAGTAAATTATAAAAGATGAATTCCTTAATTTGATAAAGGGCTGCTTTCAAAAACATTGGGTAAACAATGTATTCAATTGTGAAATTTCAGAATTTCCCTTTAAGTTAAAACAAGACAAACAAGACCACTATTACTGCTTCTATTCAAAGATGTACTAGAGTTCTTATGCAACCACGGAAAAAACAGAAAGCTACAAGGACTAGAAAGGACAAAGAAAACTTATTATTTGCAGACAGTTTAACAGTGTATATATATAATTCAAAAGAATCTTAAACTACTGAGACAATCTAATAAAAGAGGAAGATTGCTGGGTATTTATGACTTAAACATAATTTAGTAATGCAATGAAAAAAATTCCATTTACAAAAGCAACAAAAACTAACATCTAGGAGTAAATCTAAAAACTATTGAAGGACATAAAATAAGACCAAATGATTAGAGATATAAAATTAATAACAATTTTAATATTTATTGAGTATTTTCTATATGCCAGATTCTAAGTGCTTTTATAATATATTGACTCATTTAATCCTCACATTTCATAGTTTATCATTATCTGCCTTTTGCTGATGGAAAAACTGAGGTACAGCATCTGCCCAGATTATAGGGCTGGTAAGTGGCAGGTCTGGGATTTGAACCATAGAGGTTTGGCTCCAGAGTTCATCCTTTCAACCAAGAAGGCTCTATTGTAAAGACTGACTTCTTCTTAATGTATAAATTCAATATAATTCTATTCAAAATCCTATAAGACTTTTCTTTGAATTAAACAAGCTGATACTAAATTTGAAGTGAAAGAGTAATGAGTCAGACTATAACTACATTTTTAAAAACAAAAGTAGAAAGAACTCACTCTACAAGGTATCAAGATTTATAAAACTACAGCAAATAAAATGAATGTGGAATCAGTTCAGGCACAGAGAATCTATAATACACTAATAGAATAGAGTCTAGAACTATACAGCATATATAAACTTAACATATGAGAGATATGGCATTACTAATCAATGAGGGAATAGTGCAGCATCCAATAAATGAAAAACTTAAAAGTCAACAAAAGAAATATTTGTATGTATGTATATACACAGCCAGATACAAACATGTAAAAATTCATATACATGTGTGTATGTATGTATGTACACATATAGGTATGCATGTATGTGTTTATAGTTAGATCACTATCTCTATAGCATAGTAAATTCAAGATGAACTAAATATCTAATTATAAAAATAAAACTTAAAAACTATTAGAAATAACAGGTTGGCCAGGCATGGTGGCACATGCCTATTTGGGAGGCTGAGGCAGGGGATTGTGAGTTCAAAGCCAAACTCAGCAATTTAGTGAGACCCTGTCTCAAAACAAAAAGAATATACATATAAAAAGGGCTGGGGACATGGTTCAATGGTTCAGTGCTCCTGGATTCAATCCCCAGTAAAAAAAAAAAAAAAGGGAGGAAAAAAGAAATAATAGGTTACTTTATGACTAAAGAATAGAGAGGTATAAATAGATCATAGAAAACAAAAATCTGACAATGTAATTGACTTAGGTGTATAACAAAAGCTAACTTTTTGTTGTTAGAAAGTAAGATAAATAATATTTGGTGAAATGGAGTTGTGATGTGTATTATGTATAAAATACTGCTATCAACAAAATATTAAAACATCTCTCAAATACATAAGATATTCAACCCATAAGACAATGGTTAAAGGACCTCTCAAATACATAAGAATAAGACGCTCAACACATAAGACAATAGTTAAAGGACCTAAACAAGTAACTTAACAGAAAGAAGCCTGAAAGTCTAATAAATATATTGGATATTCAACTTTAGTAGTCTTACAAAATTAATATTATAAAAATGTAAATTAAAATATTTCTCTGCTCACTAATTTTTTTTCTTTTTCTGTCCACAAGTTTTTAATTATCAAAGTCTGACTCAAGTACTGGAGAAGATATGCAAAAACAGAAATTCTCACATGCTATAAGTAGAAATATAAACTGATAAAATCACTTTGAGAGCAATCTAGCAAACACCAGTTCGAAACACTCATACGTTTTGGCCAGCAATTATGCTTTTAAGTATATATCCTAGCATAGAGGTTGGCAAACTTGGGCTGACTAGCCATCTATTTTTATAAGTGAAGTTTTTACTAAAATACAACTATACGCATTTATTCATATATTGTCTGTGGTTGCTTTTTTATTACAAAAGTAGAGCGATATAGGTGTAACAGAGACCATAAAGTTCCAACATCTAAAATACTTACTATGTGACTGGAAAAAGCTTACTAACTCTTGACCTAGAAAAACTCTTGCAATTGGTTTGTTTACAAGACATGAATAAATGTTTATCACTGTATGTAGCTATGTATTTATTATTTATTTAGCAGCATCAGGGACTGAACACAGGGGCACTTTACCAAATAATAGATGCTTGTCTTCTTTTAAATCTCTTATGTATAGTGCTGCATTGAAAATCATAAAATATGTATTACCTATATCCTTGTGCCATAAAGTAAACATTTCTATAGGACATATTCCTAGAATTCCCATAGAATTACAGGGTCAGAGAACATACACATTTTAATGTTGGTAGCCAGTGCCAAACTGTACTTCATAAATATCCAATTTGTTCTTGCAACAACAGTGTAGGTCATGCTTCTTACTCCCGCACCCTTACCAATACTGCATGTTATTGAATTGAATTATTTTTGTCAGCCTAACAGTCAAAAGGATACTTTATGGTGTTTAAACATCTTTTCCCAAATATTAATCATTTGAATTTATTTTCTGATGGGACTATTGATACTTATTTCATTATCTGGTTGTGTTATTTTCAATTGATTTGTAGGTATTCCTTTTATAGTAGGGATATTAATGCTGTCATATGTCTCATATGTGTTACCAACATGTCCATAATTTGCCTTTCACCTTGTTTATGTGCCACCCCCACCCCCACCTTCCATCACTGGTGATTGAACCCATGGTCTTGAACACAGGAGGCAAGCGCTCTACTTCTGAGCTATATCCTCAGCCCTAACTTCGTATTTCCAGAAAAAAATTAATGCTTGCTGTTTTCTCATAATGTGAAATAAAATTTCCTAAGAACATTACCTGTCAAAATGAAGAACGCTATATTCTAGAATGAAATAAAAACAATGATATCAGCATGCATTTGCACAAAATGTCCAAGAAAGAAATCAGTTTAATCCCTCTTCTGGGATATAGATGATAATTTCTGGAATACATTTACTCATGTTTGTGAATTTTCATATCAGCTGGGCACAGTGGCTCACATTTATAATCCCTGTGACTCAGGAAGCTGAGACAAGATGATTGCAAGTTAGAGACCAGCCTCAGCAACTTAGCAAGACCTTTTTCTCAAGATAAAATATAAAAGGAGCTGGGAATATAGCTCAGTGGTAGAAAGCCCCTGGGTTCAATCCCCAGTACCAAAATAAGAAAAAAATTTTTTTTTTTTACATCTCGTCTCATCTTGTTCTTTAAGGATCACTACAAACAAACACATTAATAGATATAAAAAAACTAACTTCCGTATACATTTTTACATATATTTATACTCTAAAAAGGCAAATTCATATAAAGCAAATTAATATTTCTCATAGTTTTTCTGGAAGCAAACCTGCTTGACATTTTAAAATAACTGTCTGAAAATTTCGAATTTAAACCGTAGTGTAAAATGGAATATATTTTTGGAAGTTCCTTATATATTCTTTTTTTTTTTTTTAAATATTTTGTTTAATTGTAGATGAACACAATATCTTTATTTATTTTATGTGGTGCTGAGGATCGAACCCAGTGCCTCACGTATGCGAGGCAAGCGCTCAACCGCTGAGCCATAGCCCCAGCTCCTATATATTCTTTTTTAAAAAATATTTTTTTGGGTATAGATGGACACAATACCTTTATTTTATTTATTTGTATGTTGTGCTCAGGATCAAAGTCAGTGCTTCACATGTACACAGCAAGCACTCCACCGCTGAGCTACAACCCCAGCCCTTCTTCATATGTTCTTGGATTTTAATTCTTTGTCAGTTACATGGTGGTAAATTCTTTCAATTTGTGAGCTAATTTTTTAATATCTTTAAGGTATATGGATAAATTCTTAATTCATCAGTCTTATTTTTATACTGAGTTTCACAGTTTCATGTCTTGTTAAAGAAATTAATTCCTGGGAGCCAGGCGTAGTGGTGCATGCTTGTAATCCCAGCACTTTGGGAGGCTGAGACAGGAGGATCATGAGTTCAAAGCCAGCCTCAGCAACAGCAAGGCACTAAGCAACTCAGTGAGACCCTGTCTCTAAACAAAACACAAAATAGGGCTGGGGATGTGGCTCAGTGGTGGAGTGCCCCTGAGGTCAATCCCTGGCATCCTCCCCCCCTCGCGAAAAAAGGAATTCATTCCTGAGCCTAGGGTTATAGCTCAGTGGTACAGCACTTGCCTTGCATGTGAGGCACTGGCTTCAATCCTTAGCACCACATAAAAATAAATAAATTAAAGATATTATGTCCATCTATAATTTAAAAAAAGAGCTTTAAAAAAAACTCATTCCTACTCAGTTTCAGAAACATAATGATGTATGTTTTAAACTAAAACGCTTAAAGTTTTACTTTTGATATTTAAGTCAATCTATCTGCTGGTTAATATAGCAAAACGAGAGAAGCAAAAAGAAATGGTAAGAAAAAATAACATTATAACATATATACATGAATGCGCGCATGCGTGTGCGCACACACGCACTAGTTATGTTCCCAACCAGTTGTGAAACTAACAGGTATGGACTACAAAATGAACCACTGTACTGGTGTTAAGTATAATCTTAGTCTATAACCATATCTAACAAAAATAGAACACACTTTATGTTTAGGAAGCTACCACAGAAGATAAACTCTATGCTTTGAGAAATATAAAATATCCTAATACAAATATTCCTGAAGCTTATTTTGGAACAGAAGAGGCGACTGAGACAACCTCTCTAGGGTTTAAAAATGTTAGTCGGTCATACCTGTATGAATATAGAAGGCTACACTGAACAGTATGTGAAAATGCTTAATGTGCTTTATTGACAGCAGTTAAGGGTAGAAATAAGGGAATGTTCTCCATCCAACTCATTTCATCTCTTCTAATGTTTTCTTTATGTTTCCTTCTTACTGTCCCTGAAAGAGGACTTCCTTTATTTTTAAGTGCACAACTTGAAGAGTAACGATGTATTCTGGATGTCATACATACTCAGATAATAAGAAGGAAAAATCTCAGAGGAGAGCTGAAGATAGCTATCAGCTACTAGATAATCAGAATCTTTTTCTCTCCCTTATAAAGCAGAACAGGATGGTACTGGGGAAAATGAAATATGGTAGACAGAATTATGTGAATATTGGTTATATTAACCAGCAGCCACGATAAACTGTTATCTTAAAATAGTGCCAAAGTAAAGATAAGACTTATAAATTTATTTCTCTTCCTCTTCCTCCTCCTCCCCCTCCTCCTCTTCTTTTTTTGCGATGCTGGGGATCAGATCCAAGACTTTGCAAATGCTAGGTGAGGGAACTACCACTGAACTATATATGCCTGGCTCCATAAATATCTTTAAAAAACAAAATTTAATCAATATTCACAGAACTGTAATAGTTTAAAAACAAGTTACCTGTGCTCGTTTTTCCATATCCTGGCAAGTACCCAGTTGTTCTTCCATTGCAACTCTGATCTGCCTTGCTTCATATTCCAATTGCCTTCTGGTCATATCTGTTTGTAAGGAAAACTAAAACCACAAATAATATAAAAACATTAATATCTACCATTTTCTATTTAAAAACCAAAAGCATATAAGTACCAATAAATAAATAAGCAAATATATAAATCACGGTACATGAGAAAATTATTTTTTATCCAAGGACTCCTAAAACTTGATGATAGGTGCTAGACTCAATTTGGGTCCCTGATGTGATGTATAGTTAAAGCACTGCCTTGAAGTCACTAATGGCTTTGAGTGCAATACAATTAAATTGTAGTTTCATTTAAAATACATAACTGATCTGGTTGGGTGAGCCTAACTTTAGTACCCTTATGATTCTCTCCATTGAAAAGGCACTATTTTTAACTATCAAAAACTAGCATATTAACATGAAAAAAAAATCAAGAAGCAGGTTCATTGCTCTTAAGTTTAGATCTCAATTTAAGGTAAGGATTACCACTATATACATAGACAAAACAGAACTTTTCCTTTTGTACAATGAAGAAAATGAGGTAAGAAAAATCCTATAAGGTAATATAACATAGATGATCATAAATAAATGAGACAAAGTCAATACAAACTTTGATAAATATCTAAAAGTAAAGCAAAGGTGAAAAATTATCAGAGTGGGTATTAACTCATTCAAAAATCTACTAACCCTCTAATTAAAATTTCAGACACTATGATAATCGCCAGGCATACAAAAGGATGCAAAGAAAAAGGCAGAATATGATTAGATAAAACAATAGGTAATAGAGTTCTAATGGGCCACCAAAGAGAATGAAGAAGTGTTATGGATTTTTCATGTTCTGTGTACTTAGAGAAAACTGCACATGTCATATGTCTGATTCAAAATAGCATTCCTGTCTAAGAACTCCAAACTGCATTTTAAGTTAGAGTAGTTCTCATCCTTTTCCCTTGCAACATATAGAACACATTCACATACACAACATAGTTCTATAGGCAGACACAAATTATGCCTACAATATAGGTGAAATAGCTTGCATGTTGTTATTCCCACTGAGTCAGTTGTGATTTCACTCATTTGTCTTCTACTTTTCAACCACCCCATGCAAAAAATATATACATACTGAACATGACATAGTATGTTGCAATAATGTGTATGGAGCTGATGTTTTAAGTAATGTCTAATACTTGGAAAAGTATGTAAGTATTTCCATATGAAAATGTTCATTAGTTTAGTATCCCAATATGAAAGAAAAACTTGTGTAATTAAAAAAAGTTATAAAACACAAGCAAGTTTAAATGTGTTATGTTGTTAGTGGTTCATAATAATGTCTTAGATATCCCATTTAAGATAATTATTTAATAAATAGAATAATTAATTTGACAGCTGATCTTTATTTCAGATAGTAATCAGTTGCTCTTAAGTTGTCATATATACCTAAGCCCTTTCCTGAATCTGACTCCATGACTCAAATAGACTGTGGATTTTGTATATCTCTGATTACCAAAGATAATAGCAAAACTATGCTATTTTTGTTCATTAAAAAAATCTCATGAAATCCTTCTGAATTTCTAATCCTTATCTGCTAACAACTATCCAGTAACTGTTTTTTGCTACTTACATCCTCAATTCCCAGGAAGATTTTAATGACCTTTGTCAGCAAGAGGGATCCCTGAATGATGGTTCTAGGAAAGTGAACATTTAAACCTCTAGTTTTAGCTTCTGCCCCTCAACCTCCACTTAGGAAGTCTTGCTAACTACATGTCCTAAAAAAGTTTTTCCTTCTTTCTACTTTTACTGTTTTGCCTATCATGTTCTCTCAAAAATGCTACTATAACATGAAAAATCTAAGCTATGAAAGCAAGTTATATTTTAATTAATCTATTTTGTCTTTTAAAAATTATATAAAGTATTTGTGGACAATAGTTAAAATACAGTCTTTTGAGATTATTAATGTATTTCAGAAGATTTCTTAAAATGCGCCATTGCATGAATAAAACAGTTAACAGAGAGAGGTTGGACAGAGAGAGGCTTGACAGGATTAATTTTTTTTAACATTGCTATATTTGCAAAATAAACTATAAGAACTTGCAAAAATACTAAGATCTATGCCTACAGCTATTGTCATTTATACCTGGAATAGGGTTCAAATAATCTTCAAAGCTATTTTTGTTCTAAAAACTATCTGGCATGATTTCTATAATATGGTACAAAAAAACCTGGCAGATGTTAATAAACATTTCTACAGAGTATATTTGGAAATTTAATGCACAGAATTAAAACAGTTGCCTAGTGGAATCCTGAGTCCTTTAGGATTCAAACTTAAAAGATTTTCTCAACTCAGGGCTTGGAATAAATACTTGTTGGAACACGATTAATTTTTATTATCTTTATAAATAAAAATTCATTAACTATAATATATTCAAGTTAAAGTTGATAAAACATATTACACTCTACAAATTATTGTAATTTCAGTTATCCTGAATTTTTAATAGATAACCTAGGTACTTTTAAAGATCAAGTTATTAAAGTCTAAAATAAGTGATACTGCCAAGTTACTTACATTTTCAGTTAAAGGAAGGCTATCTATTCTTTTAGTGAGATTCTGTAGTTGAGCATAATACCAGTCTTTTTCCTTTTCTTCTTTGTCAAGATCAGCAAGAAGTAATGATCTATTTTTTAAAGAAAGGTAAGTTTACATAATGCTAATACAGACTGCATAAAAGCAATCTTTACCAGCTGTTATTGTTCTCTATTTAAATTAAAATATTAACAGTGAAAAAATTACTTATTTGGATTCTTGAAGGTAGGACTTAAGAGTACTGTAATCTTTAAAATTTAAATACTACAAACTTTGCTACTTTCCCCCTAAGTAAGTTGGTATTCATCCTTACTAGTATACTTACATTCCAAAGGCTTTCTTCTGATTTGTTTAAAGTCTAAGGGTATGATGAAAGTAAAAAGTACAGATAACAAAATTCAAAATTAGTACAAGAATAAAAAGTACACTAAAAAAGTTCAGAAAAGTAGCAATTATGCTAGAAAACATAGCTAGAGTATAGGAAGCTACTACCTTGGACAAAATGTAGCTTTCAGCTTCTTAGCAGCCAAAATAATAAGATATGTATTGTCTCTGTGTAATAGAAGTAGTTATTCTCAGAGAAATTTCTTGATTTGGAATTTGAAGATGAATTTATGCAATTTCTGAATAACCCAATCAATGGTGTCCTCAATAGTTATCTATACTGAGATACTGCATATGTCATCATTATAAACATAAATGCACAATAAGAGTGTTATTGTGATAAAACTCAATAGGTACAAAAAAGTACATGGTCTACCTCTTTTTATGTGGCTCTTTCCCAAAGGAATGACTATTATCATATTCTTGCGTGTATTTCCAGAGATATGGTATAAAAATGCAAAGGTATGTATGCATAATGACATGTACATTTTTTTAAATATTTATTTTTTAGTTGTAGGTGGACAGAATATCTTTATTTTTATGTGGTGCTGAGGATCGAACCCAGTGCCTTACATGTGCTAGGTGAGCATGCTACCACTGTGCCATAACCCCAGCCCTCATATGTACATTTTAAATAGCATATTATAATACATGTTGTTCTATAAATATTTTTCACTTAAAAATCTTATTTTGGAGATCATTTCCAACAGAACATAAAGAAGTATTATATATTTTTTGCTAGCTGCATAATACCCAATGTATCCCACAATATTCATGAATCCATGAAAACATATACTATAACCACTTCTTTGTTGGTGGGTACTTAAGGCCTTTCTTTTGTTATTAAAAATGATGTTACATTGAGTGACTTCATATATACCTTATTTCATACAAGATAAACTCCTACTATACATTGTAACTTATTGTTCGTGTTAGATACATACCAATTTAAACTCCTACCACTTTCACCAATGTGTTTCATCCAACTTTTAAATTTTTGCATATCTAATTTTTTCTAAAACAGTGTATCATTATGGTTTTAATTTGATGTCTCTTACTGTGAATGAGGCTAAGCTTTTTTCAAGCTTAAACACTACTTGGGTACTTTACTATGACTTTTTCTTAATCATTTATAGGACCTCTTCTATACTAAGAATGACAGTACTTTGTCAGTTACTGGACTGCATATATATTTTCTCAGTATATCACTTATCTTTAAACTTTGTTTATAATCTTTACCTTTTTTGTCATTTAGGAAATTTTGATTTTCATGTGGTCATATTTGTGGATACTTTTTAGTATGGTTTCTGAAATTTAGTCATACACAGAAATGTATGACTCCAATTTTATTGTTACTTTAAAAGTTTTGTTTGATATTTTCTCAGGAAATATGGGAATGAATGAATCTTGGTAGTGAGTAACAGTGTATGTGAAAAGTTCTGTTCTTGCTAAAATTTCCTTTCCTTTATTGAGAAGCAATTTAAAAAATAAGCAACTTCAGTAGTGAGAGAATACACGGGAAGGAAGCCCTGTTTATCATGTAGCAAGCTTGAGGGAGCACAGACCAAGGAAAAGCTGCCCTTCCCTCACATTTCTGACAACAGGAACAGAGGCAGTGCAGGAAACCTAAACTCCTTCCATGTGTGTGTACCACAACTAGCATAAAGATGAGATCTGATTCTGTTCCTGTTTTTTCTGATTATTCTTTAGTGCTTATGAAACAAGAGCTGGGTGTTGAAATTGTCTGACAGGTCAACATCAGTGGTGGTGACAGAGGGAAAGATTAGGCATACTAGGAACCAGTTGTTTTTATCAAATTTGATTTACTTGTGGTAAAATGCTCAGGGGAAGCCAAGGTGACAGTGTCTTGAGCCACAATAACAAGTGGCTAAATGACGGAGGAGTTAACCTTGTGACTCACACAACAGTTCTTATGGCTCAAAAGTAAAACCAGGGATAGATCCAGAGTAGGTCGTGTCTTTAGGGTTTAATGTACTAAAGGCCTATCCTGTGATTGCCAATGGTCTTCTTTAAAAATGCTTCTCTTAATGTAAAGCTCATGTTTTCTTAGTTCTTTAGTTAACCACCCAGGGTCACCTAAAAACACAGCATATGTTAGGCATTCAATAAGTATTTGTTAAATCAATTAAGAGTTCATTTGACAATATTAACATTTACAGATGCCCTATGTACCAGGCATACTGCTAAGGACTTTTAAAAAAATATAGTTTAATCTTTGCAACATTTTTTGAGGAAGTTGTTTACCCTATAGACTGTAAACTGAGGTTCAAAAAAGGTTATACAACTATGACCTAGGTTTAACTCCTGGCTCTATTGCCTTCTAGCACTCATCTTGGCAAACACAGAAGATAAGAAAAAAGAAAAAAGAGACAAAGCAAGTGTGTGTGGGAAAGAGTGAATCAGAGTTGATCTATGACTTAAAAAAGGTCTGGAAAGAAAAAAGCAGAGGGGAGAATATCATCAAAGAAATAACAGAATTTTTAAACCCGAGGAAAAACAAATTGTCCGATTAAAAGAGTACAATAAATATTCAGCATGATGAAGAAAACATGCATACCAAGGCATTTGAAAGCTTCAAGAGGAAAAAGTCATTACAAAGGAATGAGAATCAGACTGGTATTAAATATCTCATCAGCTACCTTGATAATGAAGAAGAAAAGTGAGTTTGAGCCCACACCTATCCAAACTATAAGCCAAATATGAAAGCAAGATAAAGATCTTGTTGCACATGTAAGAACTCAATCTATTTCCTTCCAATTTATTAAGAATCGAGAAGACAAAAGTTACATGGGAAGCGTAATGACAAGAAATTCTACCATGAGAGTCTTGTGGCACTCTTAGAAAACAAATGTTCCAAATCAGAACACAAAAGTTAATGGGACCCAATAAAAATTTCCTTAAGAAGAAAACAAAACCAGAAGATCCTATTAGTACAGTAAAGCACAAATTTCTGCTTCTAACAACATCAGACAATCTGAAGTTCTGGAAAAAACAATTACAGAGAAAGACATACTCCAAATAGGACCATCTTCCTCAAGTAGCAGAGAGTGTATGATATTCTATCAGTAGAGAGAAAAAAATTAATTCTGGCATACTACTTGACTCCACAGTGACCAGAAATTATAGAGCTATAATGAGACACTTATTTGATTTCAACATCTATAACTTATAGAAAAAAAAGTCAAATATTCAGAACAAACTGTTACTAGTGCCAACAAAATGCAAGTAAACATACAGCTGACATATCTTATATACTGCAGCTTAAACACAGTCACAAGATAGAACAGAAATTAATAAGAATGTTACTTAAGGGCTGGGGTTGTGGCTCAGTGGTAGAGTGCTCACCTAGTATGTGTGAAGCACTGAGTTCGATTCTCAGCACCACATATTAATAATTAATTAATTAATGATTCATTAAAAATATTTTAAAAAGAATGATACTTAAATTTAAAATATAAGAATTAATAAAGTAATAAATATGCCTGGTGCCGTGGCACATGCCTGTAATCCCAGCAACTGGGGAGGCTGGGGTAGAAGGATGGCAAGCTCAAGGCCAGTGGTAGCAACTTAGCAAGATTTTGTTTGGTGAAAATAAAAAATAAAAACTAGCGATATAGTTCAATGGAAAAGCATTCTGTGGGTTCAATCGCTGTACCAAAAAAACAAAAAAATTAATATAACAAATGAAATATATGTATGTGTATTTGCTTATGTGTATACAATCAAAAAATTGGTAGAGAATTGAAAACTGGATGGATAATTGAAGGAATTCAACAAATCATCTTTAAAAGTAGCAAGTCAGTAAATCATGTCCACAATTAATAAGTCAAGAACTAGTAATATAAATGTTATTTAGAATTACGAAAGTAATTCTTTCACAGGAAGCAAGACTGGGGATAGAAAAGGGTAGAGGGGAATATGAAATTTTTTTTATGACGATGCTTTTAAAGCACACCTAGTGATCCTAACAGTCAGTTGGTCTAGGCTGAGAACTTTTGAACAAAAGTAACTCAGATAAAGCAACTTTTTATAATGTATAATAATGCCTGAATCAGAAGCTGGTGAGAGGGTATCTTTTCTATAGTAACATCAGAAAGGACTAATATTTTAAGAAGAAATATATTCTTCACTTGAAGTTAAAAAGTCAGAATACTAGCTTGCAGTTATTTAGAGTAGTGTTACATAATAAATAAAACATATCAAAATCATTGCATTTAAGATTTTGAACAGAGAAATAAACTTTTCATGGATTTAAATTCAAAGAACTCAGGGCTGGGGTTGTGGCTCAGTGGTAGAGTGCTCGCCTCACACGTGTCAAGCACTGGGTTTGACCCTCAGCACCACATAAAAATAAAAGATATTAAAAAAATTCAAAGAACTTTGGAAGACTGGCAAGAAATAAATAATGTCAAGGTAGAAAATAAAAACTTTTAAAAAACATATCAGAGAGGTTGAGACAAAGGAACATTTTTATTACCAGTATTCCTCACTACTTATAGCTCCATTTGCAGTATACATCTATTTCAAAAATTAATCTTTTTCTAAAATTCTCTGTGCTAATGAAACTGGGACTTTACCTACGTAAAGGAAAATAAACTCTAAGGAAAGTAAATATACTCACACATCCTTTGCCTCTTAAAAGACTCAAAGGCGGCAAAGAAAAGGAAGACCATGGACCCTCTTTCCCTGCTTATTTTTTAGGATAGTGTTTTGATAGTCTAAGTTTAGGGTATGAAAAAAAGACCCATGTGTTATGGTTTGGATGTGAGGTGTCCCCCAAAAGCTCATGTGTGGGACAAGCAAAAAGGTTCAAGAAGAAATGATTGGATTGTGAAAGTTTTAACTCAATCAGTGAATTAATCCCCTGGTAGGGACTGAGTGCTAACTGAAGTGGTAGGGTGTGGCTGGAGGAGGTGGAAATTGGGGCATGGCTTTGAGGTATATATTTGTATCCAGCAATTGGAGACCTCTCTCTGCTTCCTGATTGATCATCATGTGAGCTGGTTCCCTCTGCCACACTCTTCTGTCATGATGTTCTGCCTCACCTTGAGTCTCGAGGAATGAAGCCGGCCTCATATGGACCCACACCTCTGAAATCATGAGCCCTCTAACAAACTTTTCCTCTCCTACAATTGTTCTGGTTGGGTCCGATTAGTCCCAGCAGTGAAAAAGCTGACTAAAACACTGTGTAAAATTAAAAGATAAAACAAAGCTTAATTTCACTTCTGGTCCAGATGATTATACTTATTTTTATAGACAGGCATACCTAAAACCAGAAGTAATGAAAGATCTTTCGCCTTGGTGAGATATGCTGGGCATTTTCTATGTATGGTATGAATACTCAATATTCACAATTTCACAATATTTAACCATTCCCTGTTTTACAGAAGAATTTGACTCCAAAATTTAGTCACCTGACCAAGGTCACAAAGCTAACATGTAATATATATTTTACCATTTTGAATGTCTAATAGAACTTTTAGGAATACCAAGGTAATAAGGTACCATCTGTGCATTAAAGAATATTTTAGGTGACATAAAACACTTAAAAAATTCTTGGTAATGATCTATATTCTGATATCTATAGTGAGGTAATTTTAATTTAGGAAAAGAAGAATTAATATGATAGCTGTGAGGAACCAATACTCATTCCATATGACAAGCAATGTATTTTTTAGATAGGGAAACTGATAAATTTAGAAAAGTTTTATTTGTAGTTAGTTGTAATAGGTCTTCTATGATGGAAAGAGTCATAATTTCTTGGATCTTTCATTGAATTTAGTTCCAAAAAATAACCAAAAATTCAATTAAACATAAATTATATATTTTAACCAGCTATAAATACTGTGATGTGTATTACTCAATGTATAAAATACTCAAAGTAGTTAACTGATAAATTAGAAGTGTTTAGAATCTCAAGAAACTGCCTTCTTTACATTTTTAGACTTAATCAGAAACATGATATTTTTCTATTAAAAAATGTAAATGCTCTAAAAATTTTAGTTATCACCTACCATAAATTCATAATGTGTATTTTGCATTACAAAATACCAATAATAAACCTGAAGTGTACAAGTCAGTATGTACTGCACAATGAATAAAAGTTACCTCTCTTTCTCAAGTTCTTCTAAATATCCAGTACTTTCTCTGCTTCCATTTACAAACCCTCTTCTTGGAAATGACCCCATAGGAACTGGACTGCACTCTCCTGAACGACTTGATACAGATCCTTCCCGGCTTCCATAAGAACGGAGGGACATTTTTGACCGTAGCTTTACTCCAGGAAAATTGCTGCTATCTAAGGTAAGTTCTAAATAAAATAGAGACAAGTTTTTATGTAACAACTGCTTTATGTTAAGCAAAATATTCCTAATGCTATTATATTGCTTTAAAAGTAAAATCTTACATTCATATTTAGCTACAAATATACATGGCTGAATAAACAATTATTTAGAATCAGAATGGCTCAACTTTCCCTGCAAAGCCAGCTTGAGTCAGGGAGAAAAACAGGAAGAATTAAAAAGGAAATTAGACCAAATGTCTTTCCTTAGACTCTCTGTAGATAATATTTCAAAACTGACTAGTTTCAATTATTACTAAGCACTTTCCCTATTTTGTTTCTGGAATTTTCTGACAAAATGTCCTTCCTTAGAGTCTTTTTTTTTATTAAGAATTTAACCTTTATTTTATTTACTTATTTTTTTAAATGCAGTGCTGAGGATTGAACCCAGGGCCTCACCTGTGCTAGGCAAGTGCTTTACCTCCAAGCTAAAACCCCTCCTTAGATTCTCTTTAGATAATATTTCAAAACCCACAAGTAATTTCTCTGACTAGTTTCAGTTATTACTACGTCCTTTCCCTATTCTGTCACTGGAATTTTCAGGCAACAAAATGAGAAAAGCATTTTTAAAACAAATTTTGCTAACAATGGCATATAATCAGCTTATATATATGAGAAGACAAAGCACTATCCTGGATGAAACAGAGAAAGACAATACTTCTTCAGATGTATTTACCACTTAGTCTGTGGCACACAGCATACTAAAGTCCTACTTAGTGACTGCCATTATAGTAGTGAGCTTTAAAAAGAGCTGGAAATTATCAAGGAAGAGATTTTAAATAGTTTATTTAAAAGCCAGTTAAATGTTCAAAGAAAAGACAAGCAAATACTTTTAAAATATTTGTACTTTAAATATTACATTGTAATGTGTAAGGCTGATACACCAAGAAAACTGATATCACTATCCAAGTCAAGAGAAGGTGTACTTGGATTTATATACCAAATGTTATCAACTTGGGCTTAAAAAATTACTTGAAAACACCTTTTAAAAATCTACCTTTAAGACGCTCTAATAAATCAATCTGTCCAGAAGAAGCCATAGCTTCATCTTCAATACTTCCTTGTAACTGTTTAAGTACCTCCTGTGAAAAAAGAACACACAATATTAACATGATAAATTGTTTTTGCTTATGGCGTCGGGGACTGAACTCAAGACCTTGTGCATGCTAGGCAAGCACTCTACTACATCTCCCCCTGATATGATGAAATTCTAAAAACTTCTTAAAGACATGATGTGTTTCATAGCATTTTAGGTATGCCAAGGGAAAATGTCATCTTGGATCACTATGTTTATTACCTATTATTCATTATCAGTAATATGTCATATACCCATTAATGGTAAGTGATAATTTGTGATAATGGTGATTATGAGGAGTCCCTGTGGAAGATACTGTATGGCACAATTAAAAGGCATTATCTCTTAACTTTTAAACAATAAACAAGAGGAATCATTAGTTTTCACATAAAAATGATGATAGTGTTTAGAATTTGTATCTCTTAAACTGGTATCAATATGACCACACACACACAAAAAAAAACACTACACAAATTAACATAATCTGTTTACCATTTAATATTTAAGCTTTTATATGCCACATTTAAGTACATTCTGCTAAAATAATGATTTATGTTTAGTAGATATTCAAATGACTAATGCTCTGCCTCCTGACTTTTGATGCTGTTATTTTCTTTCTCAGGTAAATCCATTCTTAATTTTTCTCAAAGAATGAAACTTTCATTTTCTACCAGTTTTTCTGCCCTTATTATTTGTGAACTTTGGCTTTCACTGCATGTTCCTTAAGTCATTTATACTTATACTTTCCATATACTGAGGAATTCTAGCTCCCAGCACATTCCTTTATTTGGCCAACTAAGTTTTTCAAATGCAAGAAGTGTATTGCAATATTTACATTTTTGTAAAGGGTAGTGTGACCCTATATGAAAAGTGATCCATAAATACACAGGAAACAAAACCTGTCAAAAATTGAGTAAATACAGGAAAGATAACTTCACTGGTTTACCTTGACGGTGCCAATGTAACCATTTGATACAAAATTTTTATGACAATAACAATAACTAGCCTGGGACCTTTGAATATGACCTTCAAATAACAGACCATGTTATAGTTTAAAAGGCTTGGGTAGGTAGATGTGGGAACATGAAGGTGATTGGTATTCTTATTAAAAATATCATATCCAGGGCTGGGGTTGTGGCTCAGTGGTGGAGGAGCGCTTGTCTAGCATGTGTGGGGTACTGGGTCTGATTCTCAGCACCACATAAATAAATAAAAGGTGTTGTGTCTATCTACAACTAAAAATAAAAAAATAAGTAAAAGTAAAAATATCATATACAGAGAGCATCACTTCTGAGACAGAAAACAAATATGCACAGGGATATCTCCCTTCAATGAATGTGGACTATCCCCAAAATGTCTACTATGAACTCTAGGTCACTTCATTTCTTCCATAAAGTTTGAGAACTATCACTATTAGGCTACATGTGATTTTTGAGCATCCCAATTCTCCCATCCACTGTTATTATTTGTAGTTCTTCAAAGTTCTTTAATCTACTTACACTCCCCAGTTTCACAATTCAACACCTGTGAGCATGTAATTTCCAGTTATATCTAATCCTAACCTCAATTGCAAACTTCACATTCACATTCCCTATCGACTGACAGATGCTTTATTTTAAATTTTATTTATTTATTCCAATTAAGTATATGACAGCAGAGTGCATTTTGATTCATTGTACATAGATGCAGCACAACTGCATTCATTTCTCTGGTTGTACATAACATAGAGTCATACCATATATGCAGCCATACATGTACCTAGGGTAATGATGTTATTCCACTATCTTTCTGACAGATGCTTTGTATGTGGACGATGCAAACCTCACATGCAAATGTCCAGAACTGAACTGTCATTTTGTGCCACTAAAACCTGTTCTTTGCCTTGTCTTGTTAAATGGCATTAACCTTTTCTTTCAGCTCAAATCCTTAGTGTTCCCTCTTGTACATCCCCAGTTATCAAATTCTATTGATGTCTCTATTTTATCTCATACAGCAAATTCTTTTTTTGTTGGGGGGCGCACAGGGATTGAACTCAGGGCTACCTGAATACTGAGCCACATCCCTATCCTTACTTTTTGTTTTTATTTATTTAGAGACAGGGTCTCACTGAATTGCTTAGCACCTCACCATTGCTGAGGCTAGCTTTGAACTCTTGATCTTCCTGTTTCAGCCTCCCGAGCTGGGATTACTCCTGGCTAGCAAATTCTTACTGATATTACCCTGGTTCAAATTTATTCTTATTGTCACTATTCTGGTATTGACCCTATCTAAACTACTCACATAATCTCCTAAATGGCCCAACTTTGCACAGAGATGTCAGAATAAACCCCTAAAGCACAACTCTGATCAGATCTCTCTTTACAAGATTCTTCTCCAAAGCCTAGTGGTGGTTCTCAAGCCTCAACATGGATCAGAATCACCCAAAGATCTTACTGAAACATTCATTGCTGATTCCATAATTTGGGATAGAGGTTGAGAATCTGCATTTTGAACAAGTTCTCAGGTAATGGTGAAGCTAAAAAGAGAACAAGACATTGACAGTGTTATTCTATGAAGGTTGAGATTGCAAGTGAATTTTTTTGCTTGTTTTTTCTAATTCTTAAACATTATACATTAGAAAAAGCATGAATATCTAAAAAATTCAAAAATATAATAATAATAAGAATCAAATAAACCACAGCATAAGCCACATGATGGAAAACTATGCAACTATGAAAAACACAAACTCTTTAATGACAAGATTACGATAATGTATCATGAAGGAAAAAAAAAGTATGATGTAAAATAAAGAAACCATCAAATATGTTTGTAGAGAATGTATAAAAATAAAGAAAAAGATCACCTCTGCTTCCGGTGATAAGATTATGAACTAACAGGGGAAAAAAAAGGAAGGAGGCAAGGGGATATGGTGCATGTGTAGCTCAGTGGTAGAGTGCTTGCCCAGCATGTGCAAGGCCCTAGGCTGGATCCCAAGTACTGCAAAAGAAAAGAAAAAAAGCCCATAAATATGGGTCACGTTGATACTTCTGCTTGAACATATTTTCTGATTTTTAAAAACAGTGAATATGCACAACTTGTAAATAAAGTTATTTAAGAAATTTTTCTGTATGTATTATTAGAAATCTACTAAGATATTATGCATAAAAGCAAATAAGATCACTGAAATTTAAAGTTAGTAAATTTTTTTAAAAAAGTGTTTCAAAGTAGCCACCTTGGAAAGTTACTAAGTTACTCCAATGATGTGTACCTTATTTTTGTTAAGTGCTTTGAAAAGGTTTCATATAAATATTATCAACAAAAGATGGACTCATAAACTTACAGACATTTAGTTACCTTGCCTTTAAGGTGATACCATCAGTATGATTGACATTACTTACTAGTTTCCTATGAAGAGTTTATGGCTATTCCATAAAGAAAATACACCTCAAAATCTTTTTCCATTGAGGTACATCTTATGCAGGTAAGGTACACTCACTTTAAGTACCCAACAAATTTTCACATCTGTACTCACCACCTATGTGAAGACACAAAACATTTTCAGCACTCCAGAGGGTTCCCTCAATACCTTACCAATCAGTTTTCATTTCCCAGAAATAACTATTATGACTTCAGAATATTATTTCAAGAGTCTGGCATGCTCTTGCACGTTATATAAATGGAACCATACAGTATATGGTCTTTTGTGTCTCCTAGTTTTTGCTTAACATAGTTACCTGTGAGATACATCCATACTGTTGCATGTATCAGTCTTTTTTTTGGTACCAGGGATTGAACCTAGAAGCACTTTACCACTGAGCCACGCTTTTAGCCCTTTTTTATATTTTATTTAGAGACAGGGTCTCATTTAGTTGTTTAGAGCCTCACCAAGTTCCTGAGGCTGACTGCAATCCTCCTGCCTCAGCCTCCGGAGCTGCTGGGATTACAAGCATGTACCACTGTGTTGGCTCATTATTATTTTTTTAATATTATTTTTTAGTTGTAGGTGGACAGAATATCTTTATTTTATTTTTATGTGGTGCTGAGGATTGAACCCAGTGCCTCATGCATGCTAGGCATGGCTCATTATTTTTTAATGCTGCATAAGTAGTCTACTATATGAATATCCTCCAATTTTTAAATTTTTTCCTCCTGATGTGACATAGAAGTGGTTACCAGTTTGGAGATTATTATAAATGTTATTTCACATATCTTTAAGTGGACATTTCTGGGAGTTCAAATATTGAGTCATAGGGTTTAACTATGAAAGAATCTGCCGAAGTGGTTTTTTTATTCCACTTCTGGCTGTGTCTCGGCATTCCAAAGCTCCACGTTTAGGGTGACTGGTCTTAAGTCATCTGAGTAGGAGTGAAACAGTTTTTATTTCCTTGATGACAAATGATGTTGAACCACTTCTCATGTACGTATTGGCTATTTATCATCTTTTCTGAATTGTCTTTTCAAGTTTTGGGCCATATTTTAAAACTGTGTGTTTTTTTTTTCTTTCTTCTTCTTCTTTTTTTGGTTATTGTTTATAAGAATTCTTAATGTATTCTGAACTAAGTCCTCCTGTCATGTATGATAGCACATATTCAATAAATGTATAGCACATATTTTCTCCTATAGTTTGCCTTTCCATTTTCTTCCTTTTCTTCCTTTCCTTCCTTTTGGTACTGCTGAGAACAGAACCCAGGGCCTTGTACTCACTAGGCAAGTGGTCTACTACTGAGCTACATCCCCAGCCCTGCCTCTGAATTTTCTTAATTAAGTCTTTTAGAAAACAGATTTTCAATTTTGGTGAAGTCCAATTTTGAATTTTTTCTTTTACATTTAGTCTGTTTCATGTCCTAAGAAATCTTGTCTATTCCAAGGCCATAAAGATATTATTCTATGTTTTCTATTAGAAGCATAACTAGAGTCTACAGATGAACAAAAGTTCTTAGTTTTAATGAAGTCTAAGTTATCATTTGTTCCCTTTTATGGTCAGTGCTTTGATATCCTCTTTGAGAAATCTTTGCTTCCTTTATAGTCATGAAGCTATTCCCTGTATTCTCTTCTAGAAGCCACTGTTTTGACTGTAACATAAAGGTCTATGATCATCTTGACTGAATTTGGAACAGGATGAAATAGGGTTCTATGCTTTCTTTTTTTTCCCCCTTTCCCCACAGATACCCAATTACTTCCACACCACTTAACAAAAAGAATGCTTTCCTCACTGATTTATAGAGATGTCTTGGTCATAAATCATGTTACCATATGTACAGGTATTTTTCTGAACTCTATTCCTGTTGGTCTTTTAGTCCAGTATAATTACTACATTGTCTTAATAACTTTACATTAATTAAATTAATTCTCAGCAACTATCTCTTCAAATAATGCTTTGTTCTATTCTTTCTCCTGAGACTTCAATTACATTTGGTTTTAAATTTTGAGACTTCAATTACATTTTAAGTCTCAAACTGTAATGTGCCTATTTGCTTCTGTGCCTCATAATTCTCACATTATAATTTTTTAAATTTTAAATTTTTTTTAGTTGTTAATGAACCTTTATTTTATTTATTTATATGCGGTGCTGAGAATTGAACCTAGTGCCTCACACATGCTAGGTAAGCACTCCACCAATGAGCTACAACTCTAGTCCCATCATTTTTTGTTTCTATTTTTTTTTTTTTTGCTTTATGCTTCAGTTTGGGTATTTTCTATTGCTCTTTCTTCAAGTTCACTACTTCTGTCTTTTCATTAGTTCACTAACTACGTGGTCACCCTGCTGTCAAGCCATTTAATAAGTTACTATCAAACATTTTTCAGTTCTAGAAATCTATTTGATTCTTTATTAGATTCCAATTTTCTGTCAAAGTTCCAATAACAATTTCCCATCTTTTCAGCTATTTTGTCCATTTTTCTTTCCTTTTTTTCCCCAAGACATAATACTTACGTTACAAATCCTTGACTACTAACATGAACATATGGCTCATCTCTAGGTTTGCTTCTATTGTTTTAGAAGTTTGGTCTTTTATCTCCTGCACCACAAACTTCAAAATCTGTCAAATGTCTTGTAGAGACCTATTATGTGAAAGTAATGTCTTTCCCTTTAGCAAGACTTTGCCAGCTGGGTGCAGAGGCACACACCTGTAATCCCAGCACTTTGGGAGGCTGAGGCAGGAGAATCACGAGTTCAAAGCCAGCCTCAGCAACGGCGAGGTGCTAAGCAGCTCAGTGAGACCCTGTCTCTGCATAAAACACAAAATAGGGCTGGGGATGTGGCTCAGTGGTCAAGTGCCCCTGAGTTCAATCCCCTGTACCCACCCCTCCAAAAAAGACTTTGCTTCCTAGCATTCTGCCTTCCTAGTCTAACCCCAGCCTCCTTCATTACAAGCAGACTCAGCCAACATCCCATAGTAAGAATCAACCATGTGTTTGCAGTTCCTCTATGTGCCGATACTGCGTATCTGCCCTCATGTTTGTCAAGACCTCCAAGTTTTTATTTTTTTCCCCTAGCGGAGTCTGTCTGTTTATGCCAGTAATAAACATCACCCTGTACCCAGAATCAACATCTCTGGAGAAGAAAATCACCAATAACCTGAGCTCATCTTGAAGGGGATCAAGCATGGTTTTTATATTTCATTCACATTTTTCTAGTAAGACTGACCGTCTGAAGTTGCATACTGCATACAATTTCCAAGAATTTTTAAAAGAAAACATGAGGCAGGTTTAGCAATGCATGAACTCTATAACATTAACAAATTCAATAAAAAGTACATATATAGATTTAAAAAAACGTGGCAACTGTACAGCAATTCCAAATACAATGTTTGAAAAAGATTTGAGAGATGGTATCTTTAAAAATGCTATGTATGTGAAGAGACCCACAAAAATTATAACAGAGTAACATCATACACTGTTGGGGTAATTAAATTGATATATTTTTGGGTAACAAAGTAATCTATTGTGAAGAAATTAGAAATGAATAAAATAAATGTTCTTTGAAAATGAAATACATGTAATTTTGAAGAAAGGCATAGTTAGATTTATAAATTCTGTAAGCTTGGTTTAAAAATGAGTTAAAAAGATTATATAGTATGACTGCATATATGTTGTGATTCTACACAACTTACAACTAGAGAACTGATATGTTATCCTCTACCTATGTACAATGAATCAATTTGCACTAACATGTAAGCCTAAATAAAACAAAAAAATAAGTAAACAAACAAACAAAGATTATATAACCATATTTGAAAAATATTTTAAGCTTTTAGAAACATTAGAGAATTAATCATTTCAAACAAAATATGCTGTGGTCTCATTAGTAATACATTTATCAATGAGCAACTGTATCATTTCAGGGAAGTTGCTACTTGACCCACTTCTGTTTCCCAGTATATCATAATTATAGGTTCTTTTTTTTTTTAAATGTTTATTTCTTAGTTGTAGGTGGGCAGAATATTTTTTATTTTTATGTGCTGAGGATCGAACCCCGTGCCTCACGTGTGCTAGGTGGGGACGCTACCACTGCGCCATAACCCCAGCCCCTAATTATAGGTTCTTTTGTATAAGTATACTTGATAACTAAATCTTCAAAGTAAATTATGGAATGTCAATCTGAACTTTTATTTTCTAATCTCTGAAAAGATACTTCATATGTATTTTGTTTTATACTTTATAGAGAAATTTATATATATGTTGTTTTGTGAAAACAACAAAGATACAAATGCTTCATTAATAATTTGCATATAGACAATTAGACAATTCTTTCAATACTATGCTCAGTTTCTTCTAATACTATCTTTCAGTTTAAATGCTTCATATCTCTACATTACCATAATTACCCTGTTGTTCTGCTTAACATTTTAAAATCAATCAAATTGAGTTCTAGCCCTGAAGTACACAGGATGAAGTAATTCATCCCTGTAGCCCCAGCTTTTGGGGACACTGAGGCAGGAGGATAACTTGAGCCCAGTCTGGACAACATAACAAGATCTCAACTCAAAAGAAGAATATAGTACACAATTTTTCTTTAAAAAAAAAAAGTTTAATTAAAATTTTGCATGTATCTGATTCCAGGTCACTGAAATTCCATGCAACTTGTGTTGATTTATTATACTTCTATTACAGAAAATTTCAAATACATTCATAAGTAAATAGAATATTGTAACAAACCCTTATGTAACTTCACACCCCATTTCAATAACCATTAATTCATGGTCAATCTTGTCTCATCTATACCTATACCAAACTACTTCTATTTCTACCTCTCCACCCCAAATTTATTTTTAAAACAAATTCTGACATCATATTTGAAATATATGTAAATATTTCAATGTGTATTTAAACGGGGACCTTTTCTAGCACAATCATGATGCCAACATTATATTGAAAAAAACAAACATTTCCCTAATACCATCAAATATATAGTCAGTGCTCTCATTTCCCTAATACTTCTACATATTCCCCTGGATGCCACACATATATACAATGAAAATATTTATAGTTTGTGTAAATGTTGTGTCAACAACAGCAAGGCAATAACCTCTTTTGCCACCAGATGGTACTACTGCATAAATTTTAGACTCAATTTAAGTCATCTGCTTAGAAGAGACATGCTTTGCCTTGCTTTGTGGTAAACAGACTATGATCAGGAAACATGATTCAGTGTTATATAATGTATTACAAAGGCTAATAAGCATTTTGGGGGGGGACTAACCATTGTATTTCACTAAATTTAACCCAACTAGGAAGTACCAGTTACAAAAGCATCTTTTTACAAGTTGGGATGTGGCTCAGTGGTAAAGCACTTGCCTAGCACAGGCAAGGCCCTGAGTTCAATCCTCAATATACATCAATATTCTAAGACAAATAAATAGGTCATATTTATTGCATAAATAATTTCATTGTAAGGTGGTGTTATGATACCAGATGCCCAACCCTAGTGAAACATATGGACAGATTTGCAAGAATGTTTGAAGAGGCATGTGATAAGGCATGTGGATCAATTCATGGCTGTACTCAGAAACTGTTTGAAGTGCCAATATTCCTGATAGCTACACCACATGGATAATTGGTCAATATGATATTCCACTGTAGAAGTTTAAGAGTGTGACTTGTATTGTCACTCTCTGAGACTTTCCACTTTAGCATGGAGATAAATCTAAGGTCAGGTTAAAATGTTTCCCCCATCTTTCCCCCCATTTCTTTTTTCTTTTAAATATTTTATTAGTTGTTGTGGACCTTTATTTATTTATAATGTGGTGCTGAGAATTGAACCCAGGGTCTCATACATGCTAGGTAAGGGTTCTACCACCAAGTCACAACCCCAGCCCTCCCGTTTCTTTCTGGCAGTACTGGATATTTAATGCGGGGCCAAAAATGAATTCTGAATTTGCTCAAGTGGTTAAGAACTTTAAAAAACCCAAAAAACAAAAACAGATTATTTACCATCCATCTAGGTCTGCTAGGAATTCTCTGTAAAATATACCACACTGAGATAGATTAAAGAATGTTTTATTTCTGTATTTTTAAACTTTGTACTGTGTTGATCAGGGTTAAGACACCAAATAACTCTTTTAACCTATTAGGTAAATGACTCAGGTGTTTTTAAAGTGACTGATACATAGTTTGTGGTAGGGAAAAAAATGTTTGTTTATAGTTATCCATTTCCAAAAGGATACAAAGTAGATATTTTAGAGATCTATCCTTGTTGGGGAGTTTTACCATATAAATAGGTAATTAGAAGAAAATCAATAGAAAGATAGGTAGACAGGAGGAACAGTATGTAAGAGCAAAAGGTTATTATGATATTGAATACAAAAGGTAAAAGAGGAGCAAGAATAGTTACTTCAGGGATACACAAAAGCCTAGAGAACAAAGGAGACTTTGAAATGCATAGAAAAAGTACTGGATAGATTAAGAAATGAGTAAGGAATAAAAGTAGTAAGCAGACAGGAAGAACAGCCAGGAATTCAGATGTTAGAAAAAAAAAAGGAATTAAAAAAAATTTTTTTTATAGATTGATAATATCCAATTCTATAGAGTTAATAAATTCAATAAGAAGAGATTCTTCCTGAGTAATAGGAAATTAAAACAAGTTTTAATCTTGATTATTTTAAAATTAAAATGTTTTCCTCACTACAGACTGCATACTTTATATAACATTTTCTGGGGGTTCTCACAGTTTTTCAATGCTTTAAGGTACCATGGAAATCACCTAGGCTTGAATGATGCCTGTACTTTCCAAATAAGACAAATTAAGTCATCAAGGATAACCAGAGGTCATATAGCTCAGTTTGTGGCAAAGTCAGGAACTGATTTTCAGTTCATGGTTCTTTTCACTAGGGCATCCTTATCATCTATCACTGCAGCACTTAAGAGCAGACAAGAGCTGAGGAAGTAGAGAAGAAAGGGTATATTTCATATCTGAGATCAATTCTAAAACTGTGAGGCTAACTTTTATAAACTACACAGAAAACCTTACTTCACTGTAATGATGATAAAGTTGGTCTCTTTTAAGTTTAAAAATAAGAACTAACTAGTTTCTTATCTTCTTTATATGATTCACTGGAAAAATTCAATGTCTTATTTAGAAGTGTGTTAGCTTTTACAGGAGTTTACATATTATTGCTTACCTTAAAATACATTTTTGGGTAAGTAAAGTATCTTACCTATCACAAAGTTTATGAGAGGGAACACTGAATAAAAATGGATAAACTAAAATTAAAAGCCACAGTCTTGATACCTTCATATTAGATGCCTCAGTTTCCAGTTTTGTAAGATGATTGGAATTATCTTCTAGCTCTTGTCGAAGATTTGAGTTCTCCATCTTCAGTGCCTCAACTTGCTTTAACAACTGATCATATGAAGCTGCAGCCATCCTTGGCTACGCTTGGACCTATAAGGTTAAAAAGGATTTTGAAATTCACTACTAAAAATATAGTGGCTGCTTGTTTTTAAAGAAAGGGATAAAAGAAATAAAATTCTTGAGACATGTAATAAGAAGAATTATGTTAATGTGCTGGTTTGATCTCAAAACAATGTAGTTCAAGCAGCAGCATCTTTCTAGGAGGATGAAACACTGGGTCTTAACTGAAGACAAATGTGAATAAAACAGAAGAACGAACTTCAGTAATGTCTGAATGTAAGCACTGATAAGAAATTTATGTATATTAGTAGTGTCAAGTTTTGGAATTTGTTTACAGATTTTTAGAGCCAGAATGAATTAATGAGATCATATATTCCACTCTATCACTTTCATTTAATAGAAGGCTAGTCCTAAACATCACACATGGTCAAGTAGTTCTGCGGTTTTAAGACCTCATTAAACACAGTCATTTACAAAATGGTCATAAAAGAAAGTATTAGATTGAGACTTTAAATCTTTTTGATAGGAAGGTGATACATAAGAATTTCTAATATAAACTTGTATTAAATTTACTCAAAAGTGAACATAATAGGCTATCCTCTGGCATACGTGGTCTTGGAGCCCACTGTACTCAAATTGAGGCTAAAAGACACAAAGAAAATGGACGATCTGAGGAATAAAGACTGCCAAAGAGAAGTGAAGCAGAGTCTTACTGTTAATTATGACTGTGAAAGAAGAGGGAGACTAGGAAGATAGAAACGACAGACAGGTAACAGAGGTCCTTGATGTGCAGAATTATAGAATGCTAGGAGTTATGTTAGAATTAACCAAGTAAGATTTAGGAGACCCAATTTCTTTCTCTCTCTCTTTTTTTCAAATATATTTTTCTTAGTTGTCGATGGACCTTTATCTTATTTATTTATATGTGGTCCTGAGAATTGAACCCAGTGCTGACACATGCCAGGCAAGCGCTCTGCCACTGAGCTACAGCCCCAACCCAGTTTTACATGGTTTGTAAATATCTTTACAAGGTTTAAAGATCTTGACAAAAATGGTTCTGAAAAAGAAATGTATTATTTAGGATAAGGCAGGCAGGTTATGGCACTGGTTAGTCACAACAATATTGGAGTTCTACAAGTCAAGAGACCTGGATCTAGTCAGTTCTACAATGGTCAGAGTCACTGATAAGCCTGGTACAACCTGATGGCACCTGAGGAAGAAGGGGAGTCCTGGGGGTGGGAATCACCTGCAAAAGTCTTTTAGGTTAAAAAAAAAATGAGTACTAGACTTGTATCTGAAGACTTGGGTCTTAATTTCAGGCTTGGTTATGGTTTAGCCTTTGTCCTTTTATTTAAGTTAATTTTATAATTTGTAAATAGATATTTACCAGTACTTTAATATAATTTACAGGGACATTGTTAGGATTGAGTAACAAATGGTAGGGTGAAAAATAAAAGTGCAAAGTTAATATATAAGTTATATTATGAAAATACACTTAACTTTCTTATAAGATCTAATGTTTATCTACAGTTTAAAAAAAAAAACTCCCTTGCCCTACTGAGCAACATGAGATAAAGAAGACACCTTGAAGACAGAGAAGACATCTCAAAAATAGAAGAAGAAATTTACAGGTGTGTTCATTGTTCAGTTTTATATTATAGTATTAATAAGTAGGTCTGGAAACACATAGCACATTAAAAACTGTAAGATCCGACATAATTTTAATAATGTAAGCCTTAACATTCTTTTTTTCAAACATTACAATTTTACACTAAAATAATAAAACACAATAAGAGAAAAAACAGCGGGGGAAAACAAGTACACACAGGTAGGTTGAGTCAGGTCATAACTTTACACGATCACAATAAGAGCAAATGGGCAAGATAAGCAGAAACTACTAAAAGTGCTCTTTATTACAGAGAAAAAAAATTCAGCCTTTCAGATGAACAATTAAATCTTTGATCATCTCCAGAATTCCAGTCATTAAAGTCCTTTCTGTTCCAGAAGGCAGGATGTTCCACTTAATTTTACAAAAAAAAAAAAAAAAGATACTTCATGGGGGAATATCCTATGTTATAATTCCTTTAACGATGCAGCAGCTAACTCATCCTAACCCAAAAGCACTTTATACAAAGTTTGTGAAATTATAAATTTATTTTGAAATGTCTTTTATGCAGTTATAAGAATTCATGCCAAATATATCTTAGCTACAAATCATTTGACAGCATTTTTTTAAAATTTAGGGAATGACGGTAGTGACTCAGTATAGAGTACTTGACTACCATGGGGGCAGTTTTGAGTTTGAGGTACCAGGTAGTACCTCAAAATAAAAATTAAAGAAAAAAACAACTTGTGCTAACACATTACAACTGCTATGTCTTGTGAAATGGGGAAAAACCTCTTAATCTTTAACTTTTTTAAAAAAATTTTTTATTTTTAGTTGTTGATGGACCTTTATTTATTCATTTATTTATATGTGGTGCTGAGGATTGAACCCAGTGCCTCACACACGCAAGGCAAGCGTTCTACCACTGAGCCATAATCCCAGCCCCTTAATCTTTAATTTTATTGAGAGCATGCAAACATTTTAATTTATTTTTCTGCAGTTAAGTTGACCACTAATGAGATCCCTTATCCTGTAAGTGTGGGGTAGGGGAAAAGAAAGGAAAAAGACTGTAATCTAGACTTTGATCCAAATGTCTATGTATATCCTAAGAAAGCAAGAAGCTTGGTGTGGTGGCATATGCCTGTAATCTCAGCAACTCAGGAGGCTGAGGCAGGAGGACCACAAGTTTAAGGTTAGCTGCCACAATTCAGCAAGACTCTGTCTCAAGTAAATAAAAAGGGGCTGGGGATGTAGGGATGTAGTTCAACAGTGGTAGGGTGTTCCTGGGTTCAATCTCCCAGTACCACAATAAATAAATAAATTGCTGGGCATGGTGGCGTACGTCTGTAATCCCAGTGGCTTGGAGGCTGAGGCAGGAGGATGGTGAGTTCAAAGCCAGCCTCAGCAGTGAGGCCCTAAGCAGCTCATCAAGACCCTGTCTCATAATAAAATATAAAAATGCCTTGGGGATGTGGCTCAGTAGTTAAGTGCCCAAGTTCAATCCCCAGTACCAAAAAATAATAAATAAACAAACTAAAAATATTTACTGAATGGTACTAAATTAAAAGCAAGCAAGGAGGCAGAATAGTGTCAGGCAAAAGATGCCTAATGAAATGTGGAGACTCAATTATTACTAATTTAAGAAGTTTGGGAAAACTTTGGAACTGTTTTTGTTGTTTTATTTTAGTCAAAAACAAGAACAAGATATACTTGTCAGCACTTAGGTGGTAATGAAATAAAAAGAAAATACCAATATAACACAAAGATAGGAAACTAGAAGTTATAAAAGCCCCTTCAGCTTAACTCTAAGCAAAATAAAATTGAAAACCTGAATGAAATAGATAATTTACTAGAAATATATAATTTGTCAACACTGACCCGAAAAGTGATGGAAAATCTAATAAGATTTACAAGGAAAAAGCTGTCAGTATTGTAAAATCAGTATCATTTGACATATTAATAGATGTGCACAGAAAAATATTGTATGATTACACCAATGATGATGAAAAGATACTTTACAAATTCAATACTCCATTCTTATTGAAAATACTGAATAAAAGAGAACACGTCAGGGCTATAGATATGGCTCAGTGGTCTAGGACATGCCTAGCATGTGAGAGGCTCTGCAATCAATCTCCAGACCAAACAAACAGCAACAACAAACTCCCCAAGACTTTCTCTCTTTTTTAATATACACATATTTTTAGTTATAGATGAACACAATACCTTTATTTTATTTATTTATATTTATGTGGTGCTGAGGATTGAACCCAGGGACTTACATGTTAGGCATTCACTTTACCACTGAGCTATAACCCTAGCCCCCAAAACTTTCTTAATGTGATATTTATCAGCTCCCAAAACAGAAGCAGACTTTACATGAAAACACTAGATAGAGTCCTAAAGTCAGGAAAGACTCATTTTTAACCTTCTATGACTTACAATATTAGTTAACACAATTAAATTAATCAATGAAATTAGAACACAAACATTAGGAATATTATTGACAGATGATATACCCATAAGCCTGGAATATCCAAAAGAATCAATTAAATAAAAATACTTTACTAACATACAGTTCTACAAAATATGCAAAAATGATTCTTTTACATGTGCAGAGAGAAGCCCGATAGAAGGTGGAATGGAAGGAAAAAAACCTATATATATATGTGTATGTATGTATATATATAAAGTGTGTGTGTGTGTGTGTGTGTGTGTATAAAGTGAACAAAAAGTGTCTAAAATGTGGAAAACTATAAAAACACTTCTTTTTTATAATTTTATTTTTTACACAAATGGAGCACAACTTTTCATTTCTCTGGTTGTACATGATGTAGTCATACCATTCATGCAATCATACCCATATATAGGGGTAATAATGTCCATCTCATTCCACAACTCCCCCCCTCCCTCCTCCCATCCCCTCCTCCTCTGCTCAATCCAAAGTGCCTCCATTCTTCCCTTGCCCCTGCCCCATTATGGATCAGCATCCACTTATCAGAGAAAACATTTGACCTTTGGTTTATAGGACACTTCTGAAAGACAGAAATGTAGACCTCAACAAGTAGAAAGACATACCTGTATATGAAAATTCAGCATCATGAAGATGTTTTTTCTCCCTAATTTATAAATTTTACAGTTCCAATAAAAATACATAGTTTTATTGTTGCAGCTAGACATCTGAAAAACAAACTAGCAAAAATAGGAAAATATGAAAAAAAGAACAGAATAAACTTACCATATACTAAAATACTGCACAAACTCTTTATAATTAAAGTAATATGTAGTTAACTTTATTGTACAAATGGGTTAACTTCTCAGTTTTGATAATTGTAGTAAGAATATGTAAGATGTTAATATCAGGGAAAGCTAAGTGAAGGGTATATAGGAACAAACTGCTATTTTTCTGTCTCTTCTCTAAGTCCAAAGTTATTTAAAAATAAAGGATTTTTTTTGTTCGTTTTTGTTTTTGCAGTGCTAGAGATTGAACCTTGTGGCCTTGCACATGCTAGGCAAGTACTCTACCACTGAGCCACATCCCCAGCCCCAAAAATAAAGTTTTTAAAAAAGTCGTAACATGCAAAATGAACCAACCACTGGAACACCAATTTAAAAATCTAAAAATAAACATGTAAATTTGGTACATGATAACATGATAAAGGTGATGTCTCAAATACTTGTGAGAAGACTGACTTTTAAAATAATAGGTACCGGAAAATAGGACAGTCATGAGGAAAAAACAAAAATGCATCTATTCCTCATACCGCACATTGGGATAAATTGCAAATGGAATGGTTTTTGTTTGTCTTTTTGGTGCTAGTTATGTTTTAGTCAGTTTTTTTTTTATTGCTGTGACCAAAAGACTTGACAAGAACAACTGGAGGAGGGCAAGTTCATTTGGGGGCTCACAATTTAAGAGGTCTTAGTCCATAGACGGCCAATTCCATTCCTCTGGGCCTGAGATACGGCATCATGGCAGAAGTTTGTGGTGGAAGAAAACAGTTCAGAACATCATAATCATGAAGCAGAGAGCTCTGCTCAAAAGGACAAAATATAAAACCCTGACAACATGCACCCAATCACCCACCTCCTCCAGCCACGCCCTATCTGCCTATAGTTACCTTATAGTTAATCTCTACTAATAGATTAACACACTGATTAGGTCAAGGCTCTCATAACCCAATCATTTCACTTCTAAACTCTTTTGCATTGACTCACACATGAGCTTTTGGGGGATACCTCATATCTAAAACATAGCAGGATTGAATTTATGCACTACCACTGAGCTACAGCCCCAGCCCCAGGAACAGATTTAAATATTTTGAAAACATTTCACTGGGGCTGGGATTGTGGCTCAGCGGTGGAGCGCTTGCCTCGCATGCGTGAGGCCCTGGGTTCGATCCTCAGCACCATGTACAAAGCAATAAAATAAAGACATTGTGTCCATCTACAACTAAAAAAATATTTAAAAAAAAAAAAAAAACATTTCACTGTACTTAAATTATGAAAATAGTTTTTTCTAAACTAAAGATATTTAAATGGCATATACTCTCTTTCAAGGACAAAGTTATAGTGGTGTGGGACATTATTTTAATTAATTTGTTAATTGGATATAAAGTCCTTAAAGACTCAAATGGAGATCTCTAAAGTGAGGATGTCTGTTACCAAATTAGAAATAGTAGACTGGGCTTTTAGGGAAGTTCAAATGAGAAAGTTAATATTTTGTATAAGCACAACTACTTTGAATAGAATATCCATCCATACAGTAGAATATACATTGGCATTAAAAATGAGGTGAGGGCTGGAGATCTAGCTCAGTGATACAGCACTTGCCTAGCATGCACAAGGGCCCTGTGGGAAAAATGGGGGTGTGTGTGCAACCACTAAAGTCTTACACATCATCCATCCTGCTAAAAAAAAAAAAAAAAAAAAAAAAAAAAAAAAAAAAAAAAAAAAAAAAAAAAAAAAAAAAAAAAAACAAGCAAAAAAACCCCCAAACAAAAAACCCCGTGCATATACATATATAAAAGTGATACATATCACTTTTCTGTATATATATGTATATACATAGACATACATAAAAGTGATACATATCACTTTTCTATTCTATATATATATATATCACTAAAAGAATACATTAAAATACAGCACTGTCTCTAGAAGAAATGTCTAAGGTACTATGAGAAGAAGCCTCCCTTTTCATTGTGTATACCCTTTAGAGTATGAAGAGCAAAAAAGGTGTTTTTTTAAAAAGACTAAATATGATTAGAGAGAGAAGGGAGCCCTCACACAGAAAACAAATAAAATTCTAGGGAGGAGAAACTGATTCAAGAAGAAACAGAAAATCTTAATAGTTCAGTGGTTAAATATTTTCACCCTTCTTCCCAACCTCAAAAATGTAAGATCCAAATGCTTTTATAGACACTTTCACCAAACTTTTAAGAAACAAGTCATTCTAATCTCAAACTCTTTCAAGAATAGAAAAATAGCAACTATTCCTTAATGCATTCCGTAAGCCAATATAACCATAATATAAAAGTCAAAGATTATATGAAAAGAATTATAGGCTTAAATAATTTATGAACATTGATTCAAAATAATATTTTGATTCTAAACAAAATTATCAGAAAACACTACACAGTGCATAGTAAAGAATCTATAACAGAATCAAGTTGAGTTTATTCCAAGAATATAATTATAGTTTAGTATTAGTTATCACTATCTGCATTAAAATATTAAAGAAAAGTCAGGTGTGGTGGTATAGGTCTATAATCCCAGTGACCCAGGAGGCTGAGGCAGGAGGAACACAAGCAAATTCAAGGTCAGCTTGGGCAATTTAGGGAGACACTGTCTCAAAATTAAAGCTGAGTGTGGTAGCACACACCTGTAATCCCAGCAATTCAGTAGGCTAACAGCCTGGGCAATTTATTGAGACTGTATCTCAAAATAAAAGATAAATGGGGTTGAGGATGCAGTTCAGTGACAAAATAACCCTGGGCTCAATCCCCAGTTACCACCCACCTGAGAAAGAGAAAAAAATTAAAACAGCTGATTTAGTTAAATGGTAGAATGCTTGTCTAATATGTGTGAGGCAGTGGGTTCAATATGCAGAACTGCTAAGTACATTAATTTACAAAACCCACGTAATCAGCACACCAGACAAGGAAAACAATCTGACAAAATTCAGTATCTATTCATTATAAATACTCTCAATAAACTAGAAACAGGAGGGAAGCTGCCAAACCTGCAATAAACACCTTTCTTAATATTAAAATTAAATTAGAGGTAGTCTAGAAGTCTGTTAAAATTCCAATGTGGCTTCTTTTTATTCTTTTGGCACTGTAAGCTCACACTTCAATTTTTTTTTTTTACTATTACTTTAATAGGGTGCTAGAAGAAAGAGGTAGGAAATGTGGGTCACTGATTTATTAGCTTGAATCAAGTTTTACATTAAAACCTTTAACTCACTGAATTTTTATTTTTATGTATGATATGAGTACAGTGGTCTAATTGTACTATTTTCCATATGGATAACCAATGATGTTCGTATTGTCTATTAAAACATTTCTTTTCCATAAACAGAAATGTATTATTTATCACATGCTTAATTCTCATACATATTTAGAACGGTAACTACAATTCATTTATATTAATTTGAGAGAGATTCCCATTTCTATGAAACTCTTACCCCGTATCAGGAGTGAATAATTTAGGTCTTCAATAACATTTTCTAGTCCCCCTCCTGCTGGCAAGAAAAAGTTCTATGCCTTTAAGATCAGATTTATCCCTGGACATGTGGGTTTTATTTTTTGTTTGAATCTCCATGAATAAACACCACCACACAACACTGAATCCTGTTAGCACAGAAAAAACCTACTGATTTTATTTAACACATATCCCTTATGTGGCCAAAGTATTCTATGAACTCTAACAATCTTATATGTTATATATATATGTAAATATAGATAACATTTGCCTCTACTTTTCCAATATTTATATCTCATTTCTTTTTCTTATTATTAGCTTAAAATTACAATATAATGCTGAAAAAAACTATCTTATTCTTGATTTTAATAGGAATGATCTCATATCACCAATTAATATTCTTTTTTTGGGGGGTGGGTACCAGGGATTGAACTCAGGGTCACTCAACCACCGAGCCACATCCCCAGCCCTATTTTGTATTTTATTTACAGACAGGGTCTCAATAAATTGCTTACTTGCTTTTGCCGAAGCTGCCTTTGAATTCACAATCCTCCTGCCTCAGCCTCCTGAGCCACTGGGAGATTACAGGCATGCACCACCAAGCCTGGCCACCATTTAATATTCTTGCACTTAGATTTCAGTAAACATTTTTAAAATGTTTAGGCATTTTTCTTGCATCTTCAAGTTTTTATAGAGTGGCTGCTGAATATTTCTGCAGCACTTCCTGATATAATCAGATAGTTTCTTTTAATTTGTTGATGCATTCCATTATAAGTTTTTCTAATGTTGGCCCATCCTCTATTCCTGAAATAAACCCACATGTTTATGTTTTAATCTTTAACCTAATCTACCAAATATCAGTATTTCACCAAGAATTTTATTTTAAAAACCCAGCACATAGTTTTTAACTTTTATAACATTTAAAAATAAAGTTTTAAAATAAGCTTATTCTAAGTTTATAAAATGAATTGGTAGGTCTCTCATCTTTTTACACAGTCTGGAATATTCTGAACATCTATTCTTTGAAAGCTATTCAAATAAGAAGGTACCTTTTTAGAAGATTCTTTAATGTATTTTAAAATTTCTTCTGTGGCTAAATCTTTTCATGTTTTCTTCATCTTTTATCAATCTTATTAATTAATAGTTCACCAGTAAATTATTCATTTCCTCTGGCTTTACAAGTGTATGTAAGTGTTGTATATACTCTTTAATTTTAAAATTCTTCATATGACAATCTCTCTCTTCTCCTTCATGTTCTTTTTATCTTGTGTTCCTTTAAACTTTGTAGGGTTTTGTCTATTGATGTTAGAGAGAAAAAAAAAATCAACTTATGGACTACATATCCTTTCTAATATTGTTTTCTATTTTATTCATTTCTTTACTAATTATATCCTCTTATTTTCTACTGATTTTGTTCTTTTTTTTGTTAAAGTGGATTTAATTCATTTATTTACTTAGGTTACTAACATTATTAATTTCTTCCTTAATAAATATTAAGAATATCAATTCTTCTTTTGAGGCTAGTCTTAATGATGTTCCATAGGTTTTAGTGTGTAGTTTAATTTTCAGATAACTCATAATTTATCCTTTTTTAAAAAATATATGTATATTTTAGTTGTAGACACAATACCTTTATTTTATTTCCTTTTATGTGGTGCTGAGGATTGAATCCAGTGCCTCACACATGCTAGACAAGAGCTCTACCACTGAGCTACAACCACAGCCCATAATTTATCTTCTAATTTCCTCCTTTATGTTGGTGATGCTTGAAATGGATCTTTCTCAACTGATAAATAAGGCGTTTTGAGTTATATTTTTATTGTTATTGATATACTGCTTAAACGATTGGAGATTGTTGTTTATAAAACTGCAACTATTTGGATTTAAAAAAATTTTAAGCTCTGTCTTGTAGTCAAGAACATGACAAATTTTCATAAATATCCAACTGAACTTTTTAAAAAAGAAAAAGTATACAAAGCCCATAAATGTTAATGCCTGTTTGATGCGGCATATTATTATTTAAACCCTCTTATATATGCTCATATATGTTTGATTGGACTGGACCCTAAATTCCATGACTAATGACCATATAAGAAGATCATGGGAATAAACAGGCACACACACATAGTGGGAATGCCATGTGACAACTGAAGCAGAGACTGGAAAGATGCAGTGGCAAGCCATCAAAAATTAGGAAAAGGGGGCTGGGGCTGTAACTCAGTGGTAGAGCGCTTGCCTAGCATGCGTGAGGCACTGGGTTCGATCCTCAGCACCACATATAAATAATAAATGAATAAAATAAAGATCCATCAACAACTAAAAAAAATTAAAAAAAAAATTAGGAAAAGAGGCAAGAAATGGGATTTTTCCTCAGAGTCTCCAGAAGGACTTTTACCCTCCAGGATTGTAAGAGAATAAATTTCTAATGTTTTAATCCACCAGTTTGTGGACTTTGTTAGAACAGCTCTGGGAAAATAATAAAGGGGTAAAAGATAAAATGATATGTTCCTTGTTCTCAAGTAGCTTATGATCCAGGAAAGGAGGACTATTCTAATAGAAAGAATAAACAGGATCATTATAAATCAGACTTTTGTGTCCCATTTTACATTCTCGTCTCGGCTCAATCAGCCCACTACAGATGTAATCTGATGGTACATCAGAAGCACCAGGTATGTCTGCTTTCTGTCCTAGGACATCTTTGATAACATGCCCAGTGTGAGTTCCCAACACTCATGAATGTTCAACCTCAAAAGAATGAACGGAACAATCACTGAGCAAAGGGGAAAGGGATCTACAATGTAGTTCTTTCCCTTCTGTAGACAATTCTGAGGTATATTCTATGTGGTTCTTCAGAAAGTCCTGGCAGATCAAGACACAGTTGTCCAAAGTGATCATCAACTTAAGAACTAGCTGTCCTTTCCCTGTTTCAATCTTTTAAGAACAGTATTTTTATTCCCTGGATCACTTTCCAATGTAAAGTATCCATATAGGGGCCTGTCTGTCTCAAGGTTCTGGTTGGCCAGGGACTCAGGCTAAGATGGAAATTACTTAGAATTCAAGGACAAATTTTAGTTCAAAAGCATCAACATGTAGTGCTATAGGAGTCATAACTTGTCAAAAAAAACTGAAGAAAGTATTCAGGATGTAAAAGCAATTTTACAAAAGACTTCAGAGATGGCACAATTTTAACAATATAAATGTGAGAGGATAGTATTCCAGGAAAAGGAACAGCATGATCAAAGCTCAGGGATTGGAAAAATGACATATATGTAAGGGAACAGATAACCACCAAATTTAGCAGAAGTACACTGTGGCAGAATTAGGGAGGTGAAGGCATAAATGTGAACTGGAACAACACTGTGGCTAGGTAAAAGTGTAAAGGGGTTGGGTTTGCATAGAGTACCCAGAGAAACAGTGTTGTAACAAGCCTAGAAGATACAAAAGGAAACTTAGCAGGGACATGTTGCTTTGACATGTCTCAGTTTTCTATTGTAGACTATGCCAAAAGTAGTTAATACATTGACATTAAGTGATGATAAAACCAAGAATCTATAAAGTTATACCAGAAAGTATTTTAACACTATTCACTGACTATTATCTGCTTACCATATTAGTGGTTGTTGTATTCTTTAAAAATCTGGTAAATGAAAACCTGAACTCGCCCCCCCCCCCCGCCCCCCAAGTAACACTCATTCACTGAAATGTAATTTTAAAAAATAGCTTAAGGGCTGGGGTTGTGGCTCAGTGGTAGAGTGCTTGCCTAGCATGTGAGAGGCACTGGGTTCAATCCCCAGCACCACATAAAAAAAACCAAATAAGCAAAATAAATGTATTCTGTCCATCTACAACTAAAAATATATTTTTTTAAAAGCCTTAAAAATGGGGGCTGGAGTTGTGGCTCAGTGGCAGAGTGCTTGCCTCACACATGCAAGGCACTGGGTTTGATTCTCAGCACCACATAAAAATAAATAAAGATGTGTCCATCTATAACTAAAAAAAATTTTTTTAATTAAAAAAAAGCTTTAAAAATGTTTAATCTTTAAAAAAAAAAAAAAAAGAACTGTGTACATACACCTGTGGTAGACAGAATAATGGTCCCGCAAAGGTGCCCATGTCCTAATCTCTCAAACATATGAAGGTATTACCTTACAAGGTAAAGGGGCTTTGCAGATGTGATTAAACCTTGAGGCAGATTTCCCTGGATTATGTGGGTGGACCCAATGTCATCACAAGTTTCTTATAAGGAGGCAGAAGGGTCAAAGAAGAATGTGTGACCAACAAAAGCAGAGAGTCAGATTCAGAAAAAGATTTATTACACTGTTGGCACTGAAGATAGAGAAAGTGACTATGACCTGAGGAAAGCAAACAGCTTCTAAAAGCTGGGGATTAAAAAGAAAAAGGAAAAAAAAAAAAAAAGGCAAGGAAATGCATTATTTTCTAGATCCTCTGGAGAAAGCACAGTGTAACTGATACCTTGATTTTAGTCCCATAAAAACCATTTTGGACTTTTTACTTCCAGGACTGTGAGATGATAAATTTGTGTTATTTTAGACCACACTACATTTGTAGTAATCTCTTACAACAGCAACAGGAAATAATGTCCTAAAATACAGTGCTCCCTCTCTTAGGGCTAAATTCCAGTGAAATCTTCTCATTGATCCATAGAATCTTCAAATATATTAACAAATTCTTTGACTCTACTCTTTGAAGGGGCAGAGTCTAATTTATGTCTTGTGTGGGCTAGACTTACTACTAATAAAAATAATATGGTAGAAATGATGGTTATGCAGCTTCTGAGAACATATTGGTCATGAATGGCTTTATTCTTGCTATGTTTATTCAGGGATGCCACTGCCATGTCACAGACAAGACAGGCCCTTGCGAGTTCCAAATAAAGAAACTGAGGCCTCTTGCTAATAGCCTAAGAGAAAAAGACTATGTGAGTGAGCCATCTTGAAATTAGATTCTCCAGTCTCCTCAAGCTCTCAAATGACTGCAGTCCTAGCTGATGTCTTGACTCTAACTTGAAGAGATCATAAATCATGGACTGGGGAAATAGCTCAGTTGGTAAGAGTGCTTGCCTCGCATGCACAAGTCCCTGAGTTCAAATCCCAGCACCACACAAAAAATAAAATAGATTCTTTAAAAAAAAAAGACAGATCATGAATCTGACCACCCAACATAAAGTAAAATGAGATTGACTTAAAGTAAAATGAGAAGATATTAAAAATGGTATTGAGTTAAAAACATTCAAAAATTATATAAATTAAAAACACGAATTGGCATATGTACACAAGAGAATTGAAAGCAGAGACTCAAACAATAATTTGTATATTCATGTTCATAGCAGCATTATTCATAATAGACAAAAGGTGAAAGCAACCCAAGTGTATACTGACAGATGAATGAACAAACTACGGTGTAAATATATATAAAGAATATTATCCAGTTTTAAAAATGAAGGAATTCTGGCCAGGCATAGTAGCACACACCTGTAATACTAGCAACTTGGGAGGCTGAGGCAGGAGGATTGAGAGTGAGTTCAAAGCCAGCCTCAGAGATTTAGCGAGACTGTCTCAAAACCAAGTGCTGGGGAGTGGCTCAGTGGTACAGCCCATGGACAGCTCTCTACAGTTAAGCACCCTTGGGTTCAATCCCTGATACCAAACAAAAAGAAGGAATTCTGATTCATGCTACAATATAAATGAACTTTGAAGACATTATGCTAAGTGCAATAAGCTAGTCACAAAAGGACAAATATGATTCTTCTTATATGAGGTTCCTGTAATAGTCAATTCAGAGACATAAAGTGGAGTTGTGACTGCCAGGGTTTGAAAGGAGGGGAAAACTAAGAGTTGGTGTTTACAGAGTTTCAACTGGGGAAGATGAAAAAGTTCTGTACATCTATGTTGGTTATGGTTGCACAACAATGTAAATATACTTAATGTCAAAGAACTGTCCACTTAAAAATGGTTAAGATGGCCAAGAGCCATCGTGCATGCCTGCAACCACAGCTACTCAGAGGCTGAAGCAGAAAGACTGCAAATTTGAGGCCAGACCGAGCAACTAAGATACTGTCTCAAAAAATAAAAAAAAGAAAAATTAGGATAGTAAATTTTGTGTCGTTTTGTCCCAGTAAAAACATTTTAAGCTTCATTAACTGAAAAAAAAATGATGCTAAATAATTCACAATAATTCATGTATATTTAAGAACACATTTGGAGGTTGGTGGGTGTAGTGCAGTGCTAATACACTTGCCTAGCCTGCCCAAAGTCCTGGGTTCATCCTCAGTTCTGGAGCAAAACAAAACAAACAAGAACACATCTGAATGAGTGCCTACAAGAGGAGTGGGATATGGGTACGAATAAACGGGAGAAGACTGACTTTCTAAATATTAATAATGCCATTTCTGATTTACAAAAACAATTTTGGGAACATATGTGTTATATAACATTGAAATGTCATCTGTACCAAAATGAGCATTGGTATTCCTTTCCTTATTAACACTACAGAGATCAAAAATCACATATATTATTAACTGTTAGTACTAAAAGATCTAGAAATCCTTTCATCTAATCTTTCATTGTACATCCAAGATACTTAATACTTCAAAAATAATTTAATTTTCAAAATTAGCTATGATTCCAAGCAGATTATACAAAAAGGAAGTGTTTCAATGAGCAATCCCCTGCTTTCCTTTAAATTAGAAGATATTTCAGATTATATAAAACCTTTAAAGATCCTAGGAATAGGAATAAAATTTCACATAGTTCTGTTATGAGTTCCTTACAGGTTATTTCTCATGTCTTCTATCATTCTTCAACAACTTTCTTAGGTTTGGCATTTAGTAGGTACACTTAATAAATATGTAGTGACTCAAAAATACAAAATAGGGGTGGGGATATGGCTCAGTGGTTGAGTGACCCTGAGTAAACTCCCCCACCCTCCAAAAAAAAACCTGGCTAAATTATGTGAAATTAATAACAGTATAAAACATAAAAATGGTAAAATAAAAATCTATAGGACAATTAATGCAAATAAAAATGATAGCTTTCAGTTCATAAAACATGAATATTTAATTTCTTAACAACACAATTGTGACATTAACAATGAATAATTTCAAAGATCACTAAAGTCAACAGCTGAGTTTTATACTAGATATTTTATAAGAGAAATGAACTTTTCTTAATTTAGACCTTTATTTCTCATTTAATTCAGAAAAATACTCCAATCTAACATTGTTGTAGAACTGCTCATCTGATTAATAAGATGATCTTTTAAAAGTACGTTTACAAATGTCATTATGAAAACTGTTACCTCTTCATTTGCTTAGCTACCAAGTATTTTATAAGGTATTCTTATACAGTGGTTAAAACCTCACAATCACGTGAAATTTCTTTTTCACTGATGAATGATTTGTCAGTGACATGCTTTTCAAATTCTTTCTGTTATGCATTATTTGTGTTAGATACTAATAGGCACTATTAAATAGTTTTATAGAATTATGATAAAACAGAAGACTTAAGTTTTTTAAGTCCTCATTCAATTCATGACTTTGGTTAAAATCACAACATACCTGATTAAAAGTACTCTAAACATTTTTAGTGAAAATAATACTACGCTGAGCTAATTAAACAATAAAATGAGAAAAATTATGTAAAAATGTTATAAACTTTAAAATACATAAGTTGAGATTCAAAGAACTAAATAATATTAGCTTTTGGCAATTTCAATGTGACATTTTAAATTCTAGTCACTTTCCATCAAATTTAAAAACAGATCCTAAGTACTATTAAGCTTGATATCCATGATCAAACTTTTTAATGCAAAAATGATTTTAAAGAATAGTTTTAATTTACTGATGAAAAACATACAATTTATTCAAGTATAATTTCTTATTATCTTGAAAAAGATTACAAATCAAATTATAAGTTCTCTGAAGACTCTGAAGCTATTTAAGAGCCACTGTTACTGATTCTGGAGGGCGTTACAAAGCTACTGCCATTCTTGTTCAGGGAATAAGGAGGTGTGGCAGGCAGGTTACCTTAAATATGCATAAAGATAAGGCATTTAAAACTGTATTCAATCTGAAAACATATATTTTTAGACATTAAAGTAATGGAAAAAATACATGCAACAAAAAACACTTTGTATCAGAGTATATCTTATGAATATTCACTAAATATATCTTTAAAAAAAGCCATAGCGCTTTAACTTAAAATATTTGCCTGTAGACTTTATTCAATGATATCTAAAAGTGACCAAAAAGAAATATGAAATTACTTAATAAATACAGATCTTAAATATTAGGCCTATGAAAAAATCATCACCACAATTTTCACAATTTACATTAAAAAGTGACTTGCTCTTGAATGACCTAATTAATGACATAAAAGCTACACTAACAAAAGAAAGATCCACTGTTTCATAAATAATTAACATTTCCTGCAGGATTCGTGATAAATCAAAGAATTTGAGCATCTCTTTTGTGATGTAGGGTCAAAGCATATGATACATGTCAAAACCTTCATAACCTAATTTTTTCCTACTTTAAAGAACAGTGATTTTTTTCTCCTATTCAGGCTTTATTTGTAAACTATGGTTTCTTGTAAATGAATTTCTACCCTTGGCATTTGCTGCAAGGTTTCTTACTCCTCTGCAGTTGTCCTTTCAGCCTAACAGAGAGAAAAGCAGTGCTGCAGTCATCCACAAAAAGCCACTACCACTGCATTTTGTAACTAACAAAGACACTGGTATCTTCTGCCACTCTATTCACAGAGAGTTAACTTAGAAGCTGTACAAAAGCAAGCACATTACTATTGATCAACATTTCACCAGTCAACCAAAAACATCACTAAACCTCTGCATTACCTGCCTCCCCTTCTTCTTCTCATTCCCATTACCCCTTTTTACTAGATTCCATCCACACCAGCCATCAGCGGCTGCTCTGTATCCCCTCTTTTGGCTACCACTGTATGTGTCCTTGTGGCCAAAGAGGAAAATGCCTTTCAATGGGCTAGAGCTTTTGCTCCTCGCCGTGAATATGCTCCATTCTTTGTTGTCCTCTACCCGTTTCCTTAGATACTGTTATTCCACTCCACTTTGTCAACAGGCATTATAAAAACAAAACCCCCCTTCTAGCTTCAAAAACACCTCTTTCTCACCAGACTCCCTTTAACACTTCTACCCCTCCCCCTTCTTCCTCTTCTGTCAAAAACCCTGGATCAGAAGCACAGGAAATTCATCTCCTGTGCTGCAGTGGGGGGTGGGGGAGAGAAGGGGGCCGACGCCCCTGCCTCCTCTATTGGCATATGGCAGTGGACTCTGTGCCAAAGTAAAGGCCACCGGTTTGAGCCCGTCAAAGGGAAAATCACCTCCTCCCTCCCCCCCGCAGGCAGCCTGGTCATCGTGGCTCCGGCACCTACCCCATTTCCGAGCCCGGCAGCACCTCCATTCCGTCTCCAGTGACACCCCAGCGGGCTGCGCCAATACAGCCACATGTGGGTCACGTGTCCCCAGGCCCAGCCAATCCGCAGGTTCCGGACTGAGCAGGGGAGCGCCCTGGTCCGCATCCAGCGGATTACACAGCTGCTTCACGCTCGGCTTCCCATCCCTCACTCTGCAGCAGAACACAGGGACCCGCCCCGCAGCACTGCCAGTCTGGGCCCTAGCCTGCACTGAGCCTCCTGAGCCTCGAGGGTATGCCCTCACTGCTCCTACCTAGGCGACCCAGGGAAGTTGACAGGGGTTGACATGCAGAACAGGGTGAGGTGGGGAGGTCCACAGGGCAGAAAGATTAGCATGAGATGCTAGAAGTGGATGGGGGAGTAATAAATTACATCTCATTGGCTATGATTCACATGGTTATAGCAAAGACAAAACTAAATCTATTAAATGTATTACCACAAATAATTGTACATTACAAATCAATGACTTGTTAGGTAAATCCCCTCAATTATATTTGAATTTAAAACAATTAACAGAAAAGCTATGATGCAGCGCAGCACAGTGGTTGAAACCAGGACCTAAAAGTCACATCTTTTTGTGACTTGAGTCTCATCTTTTTGCCCTTGTCATTCTAGCTCTGTAATTTTAGTCACTTAATTTCAGTGCTTCAATTTCTTCCTCTATAAAATGAAAACAGAAATATAGAGAAATTAATAAATACAGAGTAGTACTTATAGCAGTTCCTGATACAGGGTAAGTGCATTAGCTACTACTAATCTGAAGGGCAAATGTAATATTTTAATGCAAATTCTACATTCCATTTAAATCTAACCACGTGGAGTTTAAATTACAATTTTATGAGTTAGAAAGACAAGCTCAAAACTGCCAAGCATTTAAAGTTCAATATAAGTACTGGTCTGAAGGTGGGGCGGTTCTAGTATCTATTTAAATTTAACAGGATTCGGAGCTGGGATTGTGGCGCAGTGGTGGCGTGCTTGCCTGGCACGCGTGGGGCACTGGGTTCGATCCTCAGCACCACATAAAAATAAAATAAAGATGTTCTGTCACCTACAACTAAAAAATAAATATTTTAAAAAAAAATTTAACAGGATTCTATACTTAAGATTTCTAAGTGAAATATTTTTACTATAGTATTTTTTTAGTTTTTAAAATAATATCAAGAGTATATCATTTTATTAACATAGTTATATATATTATAAGGGGAGCACGCTCATGTAATCCCAGAGATTTGGGAAGTTGAGGCAGGAGGATTCAAAGTTTGAGGCTAACCTCTACCAATTTAGAGAGACCCCCCCCCCATAAATAAATAAATACACACATACACATTAGACATAGAAGTTATCCTTTGGAAGACAGAATTATGGGATGATTTTTACGTTTCCTTTATGCTTCTGAATTTCTTCATTCTGTTATAATGTCTGATACATATCTAACATGTCCTATGTATTTGTTGAACAAATAAATCAGTGACTTCTAAACTGATCACATTATTACTTTAATTAGAATTACATACTAAAAGTTTAAATATATTCAGAAAAAATTTTCCTTCATATTTGAAATAAAGGAAACATGTAAATCAATTTGATTCTAGCCAAATATCTCTTTTATGAAACTGACTTCATTTTACAAAAGGCTTTCAAGGTCTTATTACTGAAAGTGCATGATTCATTGCATAGAACTTACATAGTCATCATTTGTGACAAATTCAGAATTTTTCATAAGGCCTACTAGAAAACTTCCAGAGAGAAAAAGGATCTTTTGAAATAAAGAATATATCTCAAAAACTCCCCAAAATAACAACTTAGTATCTTAGGAAACAATTTTAAGTCTCTTACTTTTGACTCAGACTATGAGTCAAGATTAATTCAAACTTTTACTTAGTAAACCAGTTTGTAACAAAAATTTGTCCACATTTTTACAAGTATTGTAGAAATTAGTGATTCAAATGACATATTGTTTTTAATTGTTTTTGCAGTGCTGGAGATTGAACCCAGGGCCTTGCACATTCTAAGAAGTGTTCTACCACCGAGTTACAACTCAAATACATTCAAATGATAAAGTTTTAAAGAAAGTTATGACCATTACATGTTCATTATATACTATTCTGCAAATTTAAAAAAACAAGCCCATCCAAAAACTTAACGTTTTGCAATGTTGCCAACTAATTATTCAGTAAAAGACTTTACAAAAGTTTCCCCAAGGATTCTAAAACTGAATTTAATTTTATTTTTAAAATATATTCTACTATTTTTGAAACTATAATTTAAAAACTTACACAATCAAAATATATTAGGCCACATTTGAACACAATGGAGATCAATGAGGCACTACTTTCTTACCAGGTTGTATGTAAGAATAAAGCTCCTGCCATCACTACTTAATTGAATCAGTTATATAACCCAATGTATATGCATTAAAAATAACTTCTGATCAAAATGTAATACAGAAATAAATTTTATATTAAGGCTGTTTTCTATGCTTTTGAACATATTCTTTATTTGTTCTTTTTAGTTATACATGACAATAGATTGTTTTGACATATACATACATGAGTGTAACTTTCCATTCTTGTGGTTGTACATGATTTGGAGTTACACTGGTCATGTATTCACAAACACAGGAAAGTTAAGATTGGTTCATTCTGTCTTTCCTGTTCCCATTTCCCCTCCCTTCCCTTCTTTCCCCTTTTTCTAGTCCAATGGACTTCTATTCTTTCCTCCCATGCCCCAATTTATTGTGTGTTAGCATCCACATATCAGAGAGAACATTCGGCCTTTGGTCAAACATAGTAATTTCAAAAATGACCAATCATTGTTTTAGTAAATGGTTTCATAAGTAAAGGTTATAAATATGAACACATAATTGACCTTTGGGGGGCAGTACTGGTGATTGAACACAGAAGTGCTCTACTACTGAGCTACAGCCCCATCCCTTTTATTCATTTTTTATTTTTGGAACAGGGTCTCACTAAACTGCCCAGGGCGGCTCAAGTGTGTGTTTCTCCTGCCTCAGTCTCCTGAGTAGCTGGGATTATAGGTCTGTGACATTGTGCCCAGTGCAACAAGATTAACAAGATTTTTAATGTCTTAAATTGTATGTTCTATTTTTACATACACATTTGGCCTAATTTAAAAATTGTGGTTTAAAAAAACTGACAAGAATAGTATTGTTAACAATATTAGCTAGTGTAAATGAGTTAAAATTAGTGCTCTTTTCTGCTGCCTTAGTTGACTCTTGTGCTTTTATCAATAAACTCAAGACTTTCTCTTTATTGGACGCCTTAGACAGAATAGATTTCTGCCTATAAAGAGATCAAAAAATTGTTTTTTCTTTAAAAAATTGTTGCTAGCGTAAATAGACTTCTACAACTAAAGTTCAAGTTCATTTAGAAACTTTTCAGTCTTTGGATTTGTAACTGTTTGTGGATTGATGGGAAGGCATCAGAAGAAAATTAAGAGATTTTCAGGGCCAAAATGGTTGTGAAATCCTTTCTATATTTTTCATGGGGTATGGAGGGAGGTGAAATGTTGCAATGGCAATGAGATTTTTAGTGATGTATAAGCTAAATAAGAGATATAGTCATAGTCATTTAAATTTTTAAAAATATTTTTTTAAGTTGTAGATGGACACAATACTTTTATTTTATTTATTTATTTTTATGTGGTGCTGAGGATCGAAACCAGTGCCTTACAGTCCACTAAGCAAGCATTCAACCATTGAGCTACAACCCCAGTCCAGTCTTTTAATAAGCTAGATTTACTTGTTTGTTCTGTAACTTTGAAAGGATGAAAGTCTCAAAAGAAGTGTTCCTAGCACCAATATCAGACTCTTAGGTTTTCTTCTCTTATTAGTAGATATCAAAATAGCTTATACTCCCGCTCAAGAACATTCCACAGCTTTCCAATGCTGACAATGGACTTCAGATAGATTGGAGTTTAGTTTAGAGTGCCTGAAGGGCATTTTAATTAGTCTTCCCAAACTAAACTTTTCCAAGATGTATTAGGTTTCCTACAGCTGCCACAACAAATTACCACAAATTTAGTGGTTTAAAACAACAAAAATTTAAAATCTTATAGTTTTGTAGTTCAGAAGTCCAAAATGTGCCTCACTGAGCTAAAATTAAGATGTTTGCAGGGCTGCATTCATTTCTGGAAATTCTCAGGGAGACTGTTTCTTTGACCTTTCCAGTTTTTTTGATTGAATACAATCCTTGCTTCATAATACCCTTGTTCTACCTTTACAAGCAGCATGGGTGGGTGAGTCCTTCTCATTCTGCAGGTCTCTGACTTTGCTTCTGTCATATTCCTTTTCTGACTCTCATTTTCCCACCAGCCTCTTCAACCCTTAAGGAAACACTTTTAAGGACCCTTATGTTGGGTCTACCTCAGTAATCCACAAAAATCTACCTATTTTCAGGCCACCTTAATTCCCCTATGCTACATAATCTAGTATATTCAGAGTCTGGGGATTAGAAAGAAAGTAGACATCTTTCAGGAGCCATTATTCTGCTGACCTCATTATAGCTTTATTTCTATTTCAGGACTAACATTCTTACAATAATAAAGTTATCTAAAAAATTAGCCATTTCTAAAATTTATAGCTTCTTACAGATCTTTGCTTCTCTTATTTATATATCAGAAGGCTCCAGCATGTGGAGATTGAAGATTTAAATTCAAGGTCTGAATCTTTCATTTTGTAGCTCTACAACTCTGGAAGTCACTTAACTTTTCTAAGACTTCACTACTCCCTCTGTAAAATGGGAATAAATATCTGTTTGACTTATTTTACAGAACTTAGGATCAAATGTGCTATTGTGAGCAAGCTTTATAAACTGTGAAATGCTTTCTTAAAGTAAAAGATTCTTAATTGCTCTGCTGGTTCAAATCAAGGCTCATCTCAAACATATTTCCATGAAATGCTCCACCATTCTGGCCATAATCAACTCACCCTCTTTTTCTTTCCATTGTTTGTACCTTTTTCATGGCACATACACATTTTTCCAATATTATCCTACGTGTACAATCTTATCTTATTCCTGACTAAAAATCTCAAGGAAAGAGCTGGGCATGGTGGCGCATGCCTATAATCCCAGTAGCTTGAGAGGCTGAAGCAAGAGGATCACAAGTTCAAAGCCTGCCTCACAACTTAGTGAAGTCATATGCAGCTCGGGGGGACCTTGTCTCTAAATAGAATATAAAAAAGGGTTGGGGATGTGGCTCAATGGTTAAGTGCCTCTGAGTTCAACCCCTGGTACCAAATTAAAAAACAAAAACAACTCAAGGAAAGAATGATTTCTTCTTAAAAGACATCTAACAAAGATGCCTTTATGGAATAACATTAGAGCAACCACTAAATAATATTACCATAAAATACAACTTTCTACAGAGAAAATGAAGTACTTTAGATTAAAACCCCTGGTCCTTATAGGTGAAAAAAAATTGTTGACACAGCCATGCAACTAAGTTTATGAGCTTAGGGAATAGCATTTCAGAATCTCTTTAGTAGTGTGAGTTTTTTTTTTTTTTTTTTTGAATATTTTTATTTTTTTCTCCACATTTTTAATTTGTGCATTATAGTTCAACTAATTCCTTTGTTCTGGGGTAATGGGAATAGGGAGGTGGGGCAGACCTGAATAAATGCTACATACTAAGGGCCAACCAATATCTCTTAACACTTCCCCAATATTTGTTTAACACAGATTTTGAACAATAGCCTTGGCACTTTTCCACCGCCTATTTAGCATGGATTTTGATCCTTCCTACCCAGAAGCCATATAAGCCCCTAGGCTAGTACATTTAAATGGTAACTGCTATTAGGTCCTCTCTTGCCTTGTGGGAGTTCTATCTTTTCTTCTCAGTTAAATAAATCCTACTCTTTTATGCTCATTCTTCCTTGTCTATGGATTTTTTCTTTGAATTTATGAAGCTAGAACCCAGAAAGATATTGATGATGACCTGCTAGGGTCTGCCATTAAGAGCTGCAATAGCCACTTGATAGCAGTGGAGAAGAACCAAGCTTTGTGAACCCCCAGGCATCCTGTGCTGTGATTAACAGCTAACACTAAAATGGGCATTCTCAGCTTATGAGCTTCTATAGTTTATGCAGATCCCACCCACCAGAAGCAAAGAATCTAGTTTCCCTCAAATTGATTTCAGTTGTACATAATGGTGGGATTTACTTTACATATTAGTACATGCACACAATATAACAATAAAATTTGGTCAATATCCCTCCCCAGAAAATCTCCCCTCACTTCCCTCCTTTCACCTCCTGTGAGACTTTAAAATACCCATTAAGTTACTATCTCTGAACTTCAGGTCCAGGCAGTGGTATGTGCTGCCAGGGGTGTGAAGCATGAGCACTCTCTAGATTGTGCTGTCAGAGCTCCCCAACCCACTACAGACCATCTGGAAATACATTTTAATTTATTGCACTACACAGGCCTGCTTAGAAGGGGGGGGGGGCACACAACTTACTTCTTCCTGTAGCAAAGCTTTCTAGGCACCCTGTGAATGCACTGGCAATAATCATGACAAAAACATGTAGAGCACACAGAGTATGTGCTTTTTAAGGAAAACTTTTCTTCTGGGAAAATAGTATTAAAATTTATCATTACCTTAACATTTAAAATATAAAATGCCTAGGGCTGGGGTTGTGGCTCAGTGGTGGAGCACTTACCTAGCATGTATGAGGCACTGGGTTTGATTCTCAGCACCACATAAAATAAATAAAGATATAGTGTTCATCAAAAAAAATCATTAAAAAAATATATAAAATGCCTATATTATTTGATGAAACACTTATCAGTTTATAACACATGAATTAGCTCCTTAATATCAGTTCAATAAATTGATAAATCAATCAGAACTGATAAGGGAAAACTCAATTTTAACTGATGTTAAAACAAACATAGGGCCTAATAATAGTGTTTATTTATTAGAACCAAATAATATTTATGTATTAAACCAAATCCTTGGGTTGAAAGACTTATTTTCATACCAATATCCACAAATTCTTCCCTTGAATAAAAAATACAAATATTTTTTCAACATCCTAAATAGCAATTGCAGATGGCATTGCTTATTAACATTCTATCATCTTATTTTTTCTCTTTCTTTCTTTCTTTCTTTCTCTCTCTCTCTCTCTCTCTCTCTCTCTCTCTCTCTCTCTCTTTCTTTCTCATCTTCCCTTCCTCTTATTTTATGCTGAATTTTACACATATTACTCATGGATGCTGAACACAAATGTTTGCTACTTAATACCCAATCTCAAAATTATACTACAGAGATATAGTAACAAAAACAGCATGGCATTGGCATAAACACAGACATGAAGACCAATGAAATATAAAAGACATGGAGACAAACCCATTTAGATACAGTCATCTGATCCTTGACAAAGGTGCCAAAAACATGTTCGAGGGAAAAAAAAAAAGCCTTTTTAACAAATGGTGCTGGGAAAACTGTATATCCATATGTAGAAGAATGAAACTAGATCCCTGTCTCTCACCCTGCATAAAAATCAACTCAAAGAGGATCAAAGATGTAGGATTTAGACTAGAAACTCTGCACCTGCTACAAGAAAAAACAGGGTTAACTCTCCAGGGATTGTGAAGACACCAACTTCCTTAATAAGACTCCTACAGCTTAAGAAATAAAACCAAGAGGCTGGGGTTGTGGCTCTGTGGTAGAGTGCTTGCTAGCATGTTCAATTCTGAACACCACATATAAGTAAATGAATAAAATAAAGATTCATCAACATCTTAAATAAAGAAAACCAAGAAATAAGTGGGATGACATCAAATTTAAGTCTCTGCATAGCAAAAGAAAGAAGAGTATGAATAGAGTGCCTACAGAATGAGAGGAAATCTTTGCCAGCTACTCTTCCAAGAGTATTAATATCCTGAATACATAAAGAATTCAAAAACCTTAACACCAGAAAAATGGATAACCCAATCAATAAATGGGCAAATAAGCCAAACAGACATTTCTCCAAAGAAATACTAATGGCCAACAAATACATGAAAAAATGTTCAAAATTCCTAGTAATTAGGGAAATGCAAATTAAAAATTGAGATTTTTCATCTCATTCCAGTTAGAATTGCAATCATCAAGAATACAAATAACAATAAATGCTCACAAGGATGTGGTGAAAAAGGTACACTTATACATCCTTGGTGAGACTGCAAATTAGTACAAGCACTTTGGGAAACACCTTGTGTTTTAGTTAGCTTTTTGTCGATGTGATCAAGACAAGAAAAATTTAGAGGGAGAAAAGTTTATTTTGACGCTTGGTTTTAGAGGTTCAGCCCATGACTGGTCAACTCCATAGCTCTGGAGCCAGGGTGAGGCAGAATATCATGATGGAAGGGTGTGGTAGAAGAAGAAAGCTCAGAACATGGCAACAGGAAGCAGAGAGTACTCTGCTCACCAGGGACAAACTATAAACCTAAAGGCATATCCTCAGTGACCTATTTCCTCTAGTCACACCTCACCTGCCTCCAGATACCACCTGGCTAATCCATATAAGTGAATTAATCCATCGATCAGGCCACACCTCTCATAATCTAATCATTTCACCTCTGAAAATTCTTGCATTGTCTCACACATGACCTTTTGGGGGACACCTCATAAATCATAACAACTAGGAATAAAACCATCAAATGACCAAGCTACCCCATTCCTTGGTATTTATCCAAAGAACTAAAATCAACATACTATAGTGATACATGCCTACTGAAGATTACAGCAACACAATTCACATAGCCAAGTTATGGAATCAACCTAGGGGATTGTCAACAAATGAACAAATAAAGAAAATGTGATATATATTCATGTGTTAAGTCAGTTTTTTATCACTGTGATTAAAATACCTGAAATGAACAACTTAGAGAAGGAAAAGTTTATTTTGGGTTTCAGGGGATCAGCCCATGGTTGGTTGATTCCATTGCTCTGGGCCTAAGGTGAGGTAGAACATTATATCATGGCGGAAGGTCAGAGCAGTGGAAAGCTGCTTAGTTCATAGCATCCCAGGAGCAGAGAGAAAGGGAAAGAGGCTGCAGAGAAGATGAACCCTTCCAGGGCACCCCCGCACTGTGACCCACCACCTCAAGCCATATCCAACCTGCTTACAGTTACCACTCAATAGAATAGTCCTCTCAAATTATTATCCACCAAATGAATTAATCTACCAAGTAGCTACAGTCTCATAATCTAATCATTTCATGTAGCTAACATTGTCTTTTGAGCTTTTGGGAGAAACCACATGTTTAAACCATAATACACAGTGGAGTTTTACTCAGTTATAGAGAACGAAATTATGCCTTTTGCTGGTAAATAGATGGAACTAGAGAACATCACACTAAGTGAAATAAGCCAGACTCAGAAAAATCAAGGGTCAACTGTTTTTTCTCATATGTGGAAGCTGAGGAGTGGGGATAAAAAAAGAGACCACAGGAAAATAGAAAGGAAACCAATTAAAGAGGAAGGTGATACAAAGGGAGGAAGGAGGTGAGAGCATGGGGAAGTACTGGGGAATGAAACTTAACAAATTATACTATGTTCATATACAAATACACCACAATGAATCCTGTTTATATAATTATAATGTGCTAATTAATATAATAATAATGATAGGAGGGGAATCAGTAAAATAAAGCAAGCAGATCAGGGAAGAGGGGAAGGAAAAGGAAGGTATAAGGGAATGAGATCGATCAAATTGTTATGTGTATGTACATATAAGGCATAATAAATCCTAATATTATACATAATTATAATGCACCAATTTAAAAAATGTTTGTAGCTATTATAGGCTAAATAATCCAGACATACAACTAAAGAAAGTGGAAAAAAAAAATCTACCTAGCATTACTGGATTTTGTCAATCAAATCAGAAACCTTTGGGTTACTCAGACTACCAGTTGTTATACTTAATATACAAATTCATTTTAGGGATTAGGATAATGAATCCTCTAATAAATGAGTTCATAATGAATATTTAATATTCTGTTTAGGAGAGGAAAATCAAGGCAACCTAATAAGTACAATTTCTTCTTTCAATATAGATTATTGAAATCTATGGTTTTTCCTTTTTTGGTGCTGATGATTCAACCCAGGGCCCCTCAAATGCTAACTATATGTCGTACTACTGAGTTACACTCTCGGCCCAAATTAATGGGGTTTTTTTTTGTTTTTTTTTTTGGTACTGGAGATTGAACTCAGGGGCACTTGACCACTGAGCCACATCCCCAGCCCTATTTTGTGTTTTATGTAGAGACAGGGTCTCACTGAGTTGCTTAGCGCCTCACTGTTGCTGAAGCTGGCTTTGAACTCGTGATTCTCCTGTCTCAGCCTCCCTAAGTGCTGGAATTACAGGCTTGTGCCACCGCGCCTGGCTGGATTAATGTTTTTAAAACCAAAACTTCATATTTACTTTTATAAGCCTTTTTAAACTTTCTTTGCCAAGTAGTCCAAGGTAGGGCAGAATTATCTGATGGGTCACATAGCTTTTATAGATGCAAAAATATTAAAGAATTGGACTAAATTTCATTTTACTAAATACCTTTCTCAATTGACACCAACCATGAATAAACATCCTGATCTTATACTATTGGATAGCTCATAAAATAGAATAAAAGCTTCTTCTCTTTTTTCAAAGACCCGTTATTTAATTTAAACAAATAGATCTGTTCAATAAAACACTTGAGACTTTGATAGAAAAGTTTTGTTTTGGATACATGTTCTTTTACAATAGAGATCAAAGTTCTCCTCAAGGTCTCCTATGCATTGATAAGACAATTAGGTGGGATTTGTTAACTATTTTATGGAAACAGTCTATACAAAATCTTATTTGCCCAAAAGCTAGGAGGGTTCCTCCTCCTTTTGAAATAGTTTTTCCTAACACTTTTCTGGAATTAAGAACTAAATACGTTGCTTAAAAAAAATTTTTTTTTTTTAATACCCAGGAAACTTGGTTTCCACTGATAAATAGAATTGTGTGGCATTTTTTATTGTTCAAATATTTAACAATTGCATAGACAGTACTTATTCTTACATTACCATCATCATCAACAACAACAAAAAAAAACTGTAAGCTGCTCTTACCAAAAAATAATCCATAATTATTCACTACTAGAAAGACCTCTCAAAAATAAGTACTTTCTGGGCTGTGGAAGTAGATCAGTGGTAGAGCATTTGCCTAGCACATGTGAGGCACTGTGTTCGTTACTCAGCACCACATAAAAACAAACAAAAAGTAGTTTAAAAAATTAGTATTTTCTACCTTTTGCAGTACTCAAATCCAAATTTATTTGTGCTGCATGTAAGGTCCTTTATGATCTGGCCCTTCACACCTTTCCTTCCTTACTACTCCAGCTATATTTGAACCATTTGGACTCCTATGCACTTATCAACAACTTACTATACTATTTCATCTATTGGAAGATTCTTACCCTGCTTTTCACCACACTAATGCTGACCCCGTTTTTTTTTTTTTAATTTTTTTGTAGTTATAGATGGGAAGAATGTCTTTATTTTATTTTTTATTTTTATGTGCTGCTGAGGATCGAACCCAGTGCCTCACACATGCTAAGCAAGCACTCTACCACTGAGCTGCAGCCCCAGCCCCCTGACCCAGTTTTTAAGATCCAGTTGAGATGACATCTCCCTAAAGCCTTCCCTAACACCTCCTGCCAGAGTTTAGGTATTCCCCTACAAGTCCCAATATGCTTCCAGAATAGTTTACCAGTTATCTCATACTTGGGATTATCTATTTATTGGTCTTTCCCACTAAACTGCTTAAGATCAAGACTTAAATAATCATTATATTCTCAACGGTACCTTAGTATTCTTCCTGGTCCAGACTAGGTCCTCAAATACTCATAAATTACCAATAAACTACCTCTCATACTTCAAGATCCAGACCTGTGATTGGATCTTGAACCCTTTACTGCTGAGCCTCTCATACTTCAAGATCCTATCTCAAGCAGTCTGGTACTTCTCCCTCTATTCTCTGAAATCAGTGACGGACCCAATTTATACTTATTTCCCCCATTACACTGTAAAATTCTGAACAAGGAACTCTGTTCATCTTCACAACTATAACAGCATTGTCCCAGGTACCTAGTAGAAATTAAATATTTGTTGAGTGAATGAAGAGCACACTTTTAAAAATACAAGTAAAAGCCGGGCACAGTGGCGCAAGCCTGTGTAATCCCAGCACTTAAGGAGGCTGAGACAGGAGAATCCTAAGTTCAAAACCAGCCTCAGCAACAGTGAGGTGCTAAGCAACTCAGTGAGACCCTGTCTCTACATAAAACACAAAACAGGGCTGAGTTGTGGCTCAGTGGTCAACTGCCCCTGAGTTCAATCCCCGGCATAAATAAATAAATAAATGAATGAACAAACAAATAAACAAATAAATAAATAAATGTAAAAAAAAGAACAAGCATAGAACAAACTGCATTTCTCTCTCTTTTTTTTTGGTACCGGAGATTGAACTCAGGGGCACTCGACCACTGAGCCACGTCTCCAGCCCTATTTTGTGTTTTATATAGACACAGGGTCTCACTGAGTTGCTTAGCACCTCCCGTTGCTGAGGCTGGCTTTGAACTCAGGATTCTCCTGTCTTAGCCTTCCTAAGTGCTAGGATTACAGGCTTGCACCACCTCACCCACTTTGCATTTCTTTTTTTATTTTTCCATCTTTAATAATCATGAAACCATAAAACTCTAGAAACATTTTGTGCATACTTCAGGATATGCACAAAATAGGGAGCCATTAAAAGATCAAATACTGCAACTTGGGAGGCTGAGGCAAGAAAGAAGGATTACAAGTTTAAGGCCAGCCTTAGCAATTTAGTGAGGCCCTTAGCAATTTAGAGACTCTATCCAAAATAAAGAATAAAATGGGCTGAGCACGTGACTCAGCAGTAAAGCATCTCTGGGTTCAAGCCTCAGTACCTGCCCCATAACTCAATCAATTGGTCAATCAATCAAACACTCCCCAGACAAGTCTTTATCCCTTGACTTCCTGAAATGCTGTTCTTTCTCATATGAATTTGATTCTTGTTTCTAACCATTAAACTCTTGATTACTATAATACTTCTAGTACCTTAAAAGCAGGGAGATACTACTTTGATTGCCTGGCACAATAGAGGAGGGGCTAATGTAAGAAGGGAAACCTACTCTAGGGCAATAAGGAGAGATGAAATGCTTCTGATATTCCAAATATAAAGGTGAAAGAATTTTCCTCTAGAAATAGTGTTATCCAATCTTATACGGGGCATAATGGCCTTTTATGGGAAGAGCTGGGGACATAATCATCATGATCAACATTATTCTGATGGGACCATGACAGAAGTTTGGAGTTTTGAACTCCAATTCCCTCTCCTTCATGTTTTCCCCCCTCCCACAAAAGAAAACTCAAATTTCACAACAGACTTGACATACTGCTTAAAATATACAAATTTATGTAACTCACAAAATCAAACTGTATACTTTAGTACTACTATACTAAAAATGCAACTAATTTTTCTGTAATTTAAAGCTCCTCAATTTGATTAAAAGCTGATGATACCACTTTCTTTTCAGTTTTCTCAAGGGGAAATTTTTTTCTCTTACATCTCCTATACTTTAGGTCAAGAGATAGGAAGAGTAGGATGCTGAAGGGGTCCAAGAAGGCAAAAGATATGCTCCCTGAGTCCAGTTACCACTTCCAAACCACTTCTCTTACTTCATTAAACACCCAAGATCTTCTATTATATTCCTTAACTATGTAACCTCTATTGTGCCTAGTATTCTCCTTTTTTTCCTCTTGGTAGCAGGGATTGAACCCAGGGGCACTTAACCACATCTCCAGCACTTTTTATATTTTATTCTGAGACAGGGTCTTGCTAAGTTGCTTAGGACCTCACTAAATTGCTTAGGCTGATTTTGAACTTGTGATCCTCCTGCACACTGGGATTACAGGTGTGAGCCACTGGCTGTATTCTATTCTTATCCGTATCATCAATCTTGGTAACTTCAAAGTCTATATCTAATACTCTGGCTTCACAGTTTGTTAATTTCTCTATCTCCCAATACTTACTTCTTTGATCCACTCAGAACTTTGACATCATCAATAATGGCATCAGCTAAGCAACTCAGTGAGACCCTGTCTCTACAAAAAAAACAAAATAGGGCTGGGGATGTAGCTCAGTGGTTGAGTACCCCTGAGTTCAATACCCAGTAGCAAAAAAAAAAAAAAAAAGGCATCAACACCAAAAACTTAACCAAAATCTCAATAACCAAATTCACCATTTTTGAAACATATTTCCTAGCCCTCTAGTTCATTCTATTTCCAAATTCAATATTCTTTTACCGTGTTGAGTTCTCCAATCCAATAAAATATGTTCTTATAATTTTCCACTATTCATTACTTCCATCTTTACTTTCCTCTTTAAGGTCAACAGCAACTACTCCCTTTCAAGTTTCCAAATCTCTACTCCTCTTTCCCTTTATTATATTTACCTGGCAAAATTACAACTTTGGTTGAACTGAATTAATTCACTTTTGCATGCCTTCACTAGAGCAACTTATTACACAGGAAGAGGGAGGGAATCAAGTAACAGGGCTGGCTGTTTCACTTTAAACTCATGGTTATAAACTAGAAAGGGTATTCACACTGCCTAGTAGGAGTACTCTAGTTCTTAGAAAGTTTTCATTGCCACACTCTGAATAAATTCATGTCTTCTTCATCTCCTCAAATCTGTAACAGACCTTTTTTACCACTTATACCATTTTAAGTTAAAAGACTACTTCACTGAGAACACAAAAGCTATTGGAGAAAAATTCCTTTGTATTTCTCCTATCAAACCTGTATACCTACTTCCTTACTGTTCAAGTTCCCTGCTCCAATCAAAGGTTAATACCTCCACTTGTGCAATGGGTTTTAACTACTCTTGCCTTTTCAAGAAGTCAACTTCCATTAAGTCCCTCTCTCTCCTGTATAATAATTTTCTTCTTTTTACTGGATTATTCTTATGAACACATAAATATGATCTGGTATTACTCATCTTTAGAAATTCCTCCCTTGACCTTAAACTCCTCATTAGATAGGATCCCATTTTTTCTGCTTCAGTATCACCATAGCATTTCTTGATCCAGTGGCTTTCATTTTCTCTCTTTAGTCACCCTAAGCCTAAACAATTTCCTGAAGTACAACTGTCAAGGGCACCAATAACCATCAACATGAACAAATTCTATTATCCTAATATTCTTAGTAAAATTTGATAAAGCTGATTATTATCTTCTTCCTTAAATATATTCTTCTTTTGGCTTCCATAACACATTCTCCTGGTTTTCCTCCTTTCTCCATTTTCATTTAATGGCTCTACCTCTTCACTAGTCTAAAAGATGTGAGTACCCCAGAGCTTGTTCTAGAGTTGCCTTCTCTCTTCATTGTTTTCTCACCTAATCTCATGGATTTAAATGTCAACTATATGGTGCTAAATCTCAAATTTATATCTTCTTTTTAACAGTCTAATCTGGATATTCAATGATCTATTGGATATTTTATGTCGAAGTCTAAATGAGACATTTAAACTAAACATACATTCAATCCACACATCTCCATGCCCCCATATTCCACACAAACACCTTGCAGAATTAAATCTTTCAAATTCTTACTCCTCTGAAGATTACTGTCAAATATAACAAATGGGTAATTTTTTTCTCAGTTCCATCTTACAGTGTGGCAGCAGTCTTACTCTTCTACACTATTCTAGCAACACAAATATTCCATTCATAAAATTTATAATCAGAATTCACAACTTTGAATGAAAGGTACCTTGTATCCACTAAGATCTGGATGACACCTGGATCCAGTGACTAGATTCAAGTAATAACATCTATAGTAGAGGGAACCAAGATTTTGCCAGTGTATTTGTGATCACTAATTTTATGAGTCAACTTGACTGGCTTAAAGGACATCCAAATAGTTGATAAACATCATTTCTCAATGTATCTATGAGGGTGTTTCCAGAGAGATTAGCATCTGAATCAGAAGACTAAGTTAAACAAGATTTGTCCTAACCAATGCAGGTGTGCATTATCCAGTCTACTACTGAAGGTCCAGACCCAAAGAAAAAAGAAACAGGAAGGGTGAATTCTACTTTTTTCCTTGGGCTGGGGCATCTATCTTCTACTCTAGGACAGTAGGAACTGGTTTTCAGGGCTTCCAACTCCAGGATATTCATCAGCCATCTCATTACTCTTCACTCCATTCTCATGTGTTCAGACTCATGAATTACACCTGCATTTTCTTAGGTCTCCAGCTTACAGATAGCACTATTTATTTATTTATTTATTTAGGCAGGAGGGTTACTGGCGATTTAACCCAGTAGAAATTTGCCACGGAGCTTCATCCACAGTTCTTTGCTTAGGGCCTTGATAAATTGCTGAGGCTGTCCTTGAACTTGTGATCCTCCTGTCTCAGTCTCCTGATCCCTGGGATTACAGGCATGAGCCACTGTACCTGGCCAGACAGCACTTACGAGGGACTTCTGGGCCTCCATAACCCCATAAACTCATTCCCGCAATATTCTCTTCTCTGAATGCCTCTCATGCATCCCCCCTATACTTGCTATGAGTTCTGTTTCTCTGAAGAAAAGTCTAATAAAGGGTAAAAGCTAGAGAATGAGTCTTGCAGTTTCTAAGAGAAACTGGGTGTGGTGGTGCATGCCTGTAATCCCAGTGACTCCCGGGGTTGGGGCAGAAGAATTCAAAGTCTGAGGCTTAGGAAGACCCTGTCTCAAAATAAAATAAGGAGTGGGGGTTCAATCCCAGAAAAAGGAAGGAAGATATTTTATTAACACCTACTCTTAAATTTAAGGCCAAGAAGCAAATTAATTGTTACAACTCTAGTAACAACCAAGATGACATAACAAGAAACAAACTGGCTTTGGTAACATAAAAATGGAATATGATTTTCTAAATTTTGTGTACAGGTGAGTTTTAGAAAAGTTATCTGATAGGAGCTCCCTGTATCCCTTCAGAAAATATATTTTAAAAAATACATTGTTAAAACATAGTATGTTCTCATTCTGTAAAAATAAAAACTAAATCACAAGAAGGTTAAATGACTTGTCATAATTTAGTTAAAGATAGGGCCAAATACTTGAATCCAGGTTTCTTTTTCTACTGAACCACGGTCAACAATTCTTTTTTCCCCCGGCTTCAGATGTTTCTTTCTATTGAATTGACCAATACACTTCTAAAAGTTCTGAAATAGCCAACAGACCATAGAAAGACATTTCTTTAGGCTCCTGCTTGAAACCAACAGCTTCAACAAACTGCTAGCCTTGATTCAGGGCCAATCAACTGATTCTTACATAGAAATCTGAATATATTTATCAATAACAGAAAGATATCAACCATGATAGCAGTGGTTGATCCTTAATTTCAGTAAAAATTGTCTATTCTGGACAAATATAATGAGTATCTATGTACTAGGTATGAAGAAATCTATATGCCCTAATTAAAGTAAATGACAACTATGGGTAACATAAATAATGAACTTGAAGTCTCCACTATTAGGTTTACATAGGGCCTTCAACAACTTTATTAAAAACAGATTAAAAAACCAAGTAAAACATTTTAATCTGCAACTCAGTAAAAGTGAAATAAATTAGGTTTTAAAAAACCAATTATAGCCGGGCATGTTGGCACACACCTGTAATCCCAGCAACTCAGGAGGCTGAGACAGAAGGATCATAGCAAGTTCAAGACCAGCCTCAGCAATTTAGTGAGGCCTTAAGCAACTTAGTGAGACCCTGTCTCAAAATAAAAAATAAACAGGGGCTAGGGATGTAGCTCAGTGAAAAAGCACCCCTGGATTAAATCCCTGGTACCAAAAAAAACCAAAAACAACACACACGTACACACATATAGACAGATAAACATACACAAACAATCTACTTTTTCAGGCATACATAAACAATATATACCAAACATAGAAGATGAAAGAGACTCCTTTTCCCATTTAGCTATTGTTATCAATTCCTTACATTTAACATTTTGTCAAGAGAATTTTCATGGTTTAAGTCCAGTTCTTAAGGTCCTAATAATAATATTATTTAATTAACAGGCTGTCACCTGAATTGAGATGTAAACTTTCTGTCAAAGATCTAATACTACACTAAATCAAGAATTTCATCTGTCCAATATAAACTAACAGGAAATCATAACACATAGCAACTCATCTTCAAATATTATTAAGTTGGGGAAATTTTTTTTAACAATATGTAATTACAGAAAGTACGTAAATTCTTCTGTGACCCTGAAGGAATAACTAATTTTTGAAGCTGCCATGATACATTATCTTGATACAACAAATCTGATTTTTCTGCCATATCACTTGCTTTTTGATTAAGTATTAAATTTCTGTGAAAATTCCTACCAGTTTTAATTTAATAATTGGTTCGAAAATGTGTTCTCTGTGAATATTCAACCAAATTAGTACAACAATTAAAATAAATTTGTAGATTTTATCCATAGTGACACTTTTCCAACCTGTAAGTTTACTTTAACTGATGGCTGACATGTCTTCAAGTGTTATTGATATATAAACTAATATATGTTAGAGAAGGCAAAGGTAAAACTCTTGTGTTAAAACCAAGATACTACTGAAAAAATGCTATTGAAATACTAGAGATGGTATCAGTCTTTGAAATGAAACTATGGCAAAGACAAAGAAGACAAAAGAAATGAATGACATGGAAGAAATGGGTAAAATGCTACGGGCCTAATTAAAGATAACAAAATCAAGCTCTAATAAACCCAAAGAACACAACAGGGAAAATATGTCTTACAGTTGTAAGGCAACAATGACAAAATTTTGGAAACAAGAGATAATAAGAACACTGGCTAAATAAGTAAAATGCTATTATAGCAGCAGCACAGTATCATTCAGACATTGTCTGAGGTACTTACTCTAGCATAATTACTGCTTTACAGAGGCTATTACTGAAGTAAAAATCTTCAGAAAATGCACATAGGTTGTGTAGCCCTTATCTGAAAATCACAAATATCCCAAAATTCAAAACTTTTAGAGTGTTGACATGATGTTATAAATGGCAAATTCCACACCTGACCTCATATGACAGATCATAGTCAAAATGCAGATACACTAAAAATACCATATAGGAGCACAGGGCAGTGGTAAAATGTGTGCTTAGCATATGCAAAGTCCAGAGTTTGATCCCTAGCACCACAAAAAGAATTTAAAAAAAAAACAACTATATAAGATTACCCAAAACATGCACACATATATATTCCAAATTCAAAAAAAATTTCAAAATCCAAACACTTCCAGTGTCAAGTATTTTTGGTAAGGGATACTTAACCCTTATGACAGACCACTCAGGAATAGCATAGACATTAAAAAATGCTGAGATTGAAGGCCAAAACAGATTTACATCTGAATTTAGTTACGGATAGCAAACTTAAAGAAATTAAAATACTAGACTCATGAATTTAACTTACGAAGTCTAAAAGTAATTGTTTGCAATGAATATATGAATAATCAAAATGCATTAATAAATCTTTAGATATTAATATATTGTTATTGATAAATCATCACCCATATCTGGTGGAATCATACAGCTGAAAAAAGCCTTAAGGAACTACGAAGAGGGAAAGTCTGAATTTTAGACTAGTATAACTTAAGCAAGTCACCCATCTTCCCTGGGTTTCTGATTTCACATTCCTAAAGACAGAAGATGGGTTGGATGGGAGGACACGAGAGACTTTACTACAATCTAGAGTTACTTCTAATTCTAAAATTCTCTCTCCTCATTTCATCCCTTAGTTTTCTGAAGGCAAGTGAGTGAATCTAAAACAGAGTTATTTAAATCTAACAAAGCAGGGAAGTAAAGAAACCATAATTAACATGAATCTTCAACTTAGTGTCTTTTTAAAAAAAATTTTTTTTTTTTAGTTGTTGATGGATCTTTATTTTATTCATTCATTATTTATATGTGGTGCTGAGGATTGAACCCAGTGCCTCACGCATGCTGGGCAAGCGCTCTACCACTGAGCTACAGCCCCAGCCCTTAGTGTCTTCTTTTAGCAGAGAAAAAAGAAACAAATTCAGAAGTTCTAGGCTTTCTTGTAGAGCGGTGTTTTGCCCTTTGTTGATGTATCGATTTAAAGGCAGAGATGGCATTTCCTGCTAATCGCTATGACTTATACAAGTCAAATAGTTATTAATTTTCAATACCACCCCACCACTCAACAACTCCCCCCAAATGAATGCCCATTAATGTAAAGACTAGTATAGTTTAGTTTTCCTAGAATTTCTAATCTGTATGTTTGACTTCTGTATTTAATGGATTTAATGCTTAATTCAAATTTAAATTACCCATGTAATATTTTAATAGTTCTTTATTTAATTAAGCCTATGGAATTCTACTCATCTCTTTCTTTTTTGGTACCAGGGATTGAACTCAGGTGTACTTGACCACTGAGCCACATCCCCAGCCCAATTTTGTGTTTTATTTAGAGACAGGGTCCCACTGAGTTGCTTAGCACCTCGCGGTTGCTGAGGCTGGCTTTGAACTTGCAATTCTCCTGTCTCAGCCTCCCACAGTTCTTTCTTGTCATTCTTTTCATTTCTTCTTTTTTCTTTGCCATCGTTTCATTTCACAGATTGATATCATTATTAGTGTTTAAACAGCATTCAATTTACATTAATATAAAGACTAGTATAGCTTAGTTTGCCTAGAATTTCTTTTTTTTAAAATATTTTTAAAGGTTGACTTTATTTTATCATAACTTTATTTTTATTTATTAATTTGTATGTGGTGCTGAGGATCGAACTCAGTGCCTCACCCGCGTGTAAGGCGCATACTCTACCGCTAAGCCACAATCCCAGCCCCTAGAATTTCTACTCTATATGCCTGATCTCCATATTTAATGGATTTAATTCTGAATTTAAATTTAAATTTAAATTACACAGGTAATACTTTAAAGATACATGGGTAAGATTAAAAAATTATATTTTGACCCTGAAATGTAAAAAAATACAAAATAAAAATCACAACATCCAGACAGCATATAGAATGCTCACACTAATTATGGAAAATAAACTCCAACAAAAATACAAACGGCCAAATTTGTTTATAGTTCCTTCTCAGCTCAGTGCATTCTCCCTTTAACCCCACATAATCCTACTTCCAAAATGTTTACACTATGTTCTATTTGCTTATAAAAAGGACAAATTCCTGCCCTAATGTGCTATTCACAATATCAAATATTTTGACTTCTCTAATCAAATAAAATATCTTTTGCCTCTTTCCCTTGGAAGGTTTGCAAATAACAGGAACTAGTCTGATTAAAAAAAAAAGTTAAATCACACCTTAATTGTTTACCTTTCCCAGGTATTCCCATTTATACTTTAAAAGGGCATTAATAGGGCTGGGGTTGTGGCTCAGGGGTAGAGCGTGAGCCTTACACACGTGAAGCACTGGGTTTGATCCTCAGCACCACATAAAAATAAATAAAGGCACTGTGTTCATCTACAACTAAAAAAAATTTTTTTTAAATAGGGCATTAACAAAAGGAATAGTTCACTTAGAAATGTTAACTCTTCCTTGAATAAGTCAAAGAAGTTTTTGGACTTCACTTGTAGAAACAGCAAATCAGGCAATCTGGACCAACTATCCTTCCAAAAACAAGGTAAGATATTAAGCTAGATAAGATATTAATCTTCTTAAAAGCAACAAATAACTACTAATGTAGTGAAAAATGACTAACCAGCTCAAATCCATTAGAAGTCAGGAACCCAGAAAGGTGATCTCAGCTTTTGCCTTTTGAGTTTGCAAACAAGCACTTAAACTTTGATATTTGGGGGAGGGGTGTGTGCACGTGTGCCCCACACACACACACACACACACACCCAAAGTTAGTCTGGAACCCTCTAAGGATGAGGGCTATAGTGAAAACACTGTTGACGTTGGGCTGAGATTCTCAAGGGCTACACTCCACAAATAAAAACGAACCAAGAGACTAAACAGCATTTTCTACTAGTATAATAAAATACGTGAGATAATTTACTTACAAAGAGAAAAGTTTTGTTTTGGCTTGCAGTTTTAAAGTTTCCAATCCATAATCTAGTGGCTTCATTGGTTTGGATCTCTGGCAAGGTAGCACATCACAGCAGCAGTGCATGGCAGAGCAAACCTTCACCTCATAAGTCAGGAAGCAAAGCAAAAAAGGAGAAAACTAGGACCTCACAATTCTCTTCTGTGGGACACTAGCAATGCTAAGGATCTCCCCCCAGGCCACACCTTCTAAAGGTTCTACTACCTTCCACAGCACAATCCTGGTACCAAGTGCTTAACATGTGGACCTCTGAGGGGACGCTACCCATATTCAAACCATAACAAAATCTATGCGCTGGAGGTGGGGTTGTGGCTCAGTGGTAGAGCACTTGCCTAGCATGTGTGAGGCACTGGGTTCAATTCTCAGCACTGCATATAAATAAATAAAATAAATAAAGATTCATCAACAACTAGAAAAAAAATAAAATAAATAAAATAAAAAACTATGTGCTTAGGTCAGATTTAAGTTTCTAGGTGGTTCAGGAAAGTTAAAGATGTAAAATTTGATTAAGATGGTCTTATACCCTCAGGCACATGGCAATAACAAACAAATATCTTCTTTAGAGAAACATTTACTTTATCATATATCAGATGATAAAGATGTTACTTCTACAACAGACAAGTGAATCAGATTCACAGAGTCTTGGAAACACTGGCATTAAGAAACAGCAAAATAACTGCTTATTATATTCAAGAGGATAAAAGTCAAGCTTAAATATTTTTGCTTGGACTGAAACTAGAAAACATACATATAAAACTAATATAGATTAGAAAAAATAAAAATTATAGTACTGTAAAATAAAATAACCTAAATCAAGTACTTATTGGATGAGTAAGCAACAGGTTAAACAGGTGAAAAAAAAAACATGAACTCTGAAGATAAAACTATCCAAAATAAAGCCTGAAGGACAAAACAAAGGAAAAAAAATTATAAAAGAGGGTAAAAGATAAGAGGGTCTTAACATACTAACTTGGAATCCCAGAGTACAAAAGAGAGAAAATGAGGCAAAGGTAGTAGCTTTTTCCTTTTTATTTATTTATTTTGCAGTACTGGAGATTGAACCCAGGGGTGCTTTACCACTGAGCTACATTGCCAGACCATTTTATTTTTTATTTTGAAACTGTCGTTTCTTTCTAAGTTGCCAAGGCTAGTCTCAAATTTGGGATCCTCCTGCCTCAGCCTCTGCAGTAGCTGGAATTACAGGCATGTACCACTGTTCCCTGGAGGTAAAGGTACTATCTGAAGAAACTATGGCTAAAGAATTTCCAGGACTGATAAGACACCAGTTCACACATTCCTGAAGCCCAAAGATTAAATGTGCATTCACAGCATGATGAAACAACAGAAAAGAAAGATAGTTAAAAATCTTGAAACCAGGGCTGGGGTTGTGGCGCAGTGGTAGCGTGCTCGCCTAGCACGCGGGAGGCACTGGGTTCGATCTTCAGCATGTAAAAATAAAATAAAGATGTTCTGTCCACCTATAACTAAAAAATAAATATTTTAAAAAAAAATCTTGAAACCAAAATGATAGATACTTTAAAAGGAGAAATACAATTTAAAAGGAGAAACACAAAGAGCTAATAATAAGGGAATGGGATAGAATGAAGTAAGCACCAACCTAGAATGTGCTGAAAGAATAAACTGTTATCCTAGAAATCTATATCTAGAAAAAAAATCCTTCTAGAATGAGATAAAATAGCTGGGCACACACCTGTAATCCCAGCTACTTGAATGGCTGAAGTAGGAGGATTACAAGTTCAACCTGAGCATTTTAAGGAGACCTCGTCTTTAAAAAAAAAAAAAAAAAAAAGTGTGGGCGGCTCAATGGAAGAGAGTTTGCCGAACAAGCAGGAAGCAAAAACAAATGAACAAAACCAAATGAGATAAAATAGACATTTCTAGGCAGACTAAATAAAATTATAAAGGGGTGTTTCAGATTCTTCAAGATCAATCAAAATGATCGTAAGTGGAAGAGTACAGGAAATGCAAATTATGGTAAATAGATGAGTTAACTGACACAGAATACTGACAGTGTAAAACAAAATGAGGGAGAAGGAAAACAGGAATGAACCAAAATGCACAACAACAATATATGAGTAGTGCTGCAGCTAAACAGAATTTACTTGCATCATCTTGGAAGAGAATAAAACTATTGGTTAATGTTAGACTTTATAAGATGTATATTGTAATTTCTAGAGTCACTAGTAAGAGAAAAGAAAAAGAAGTCGTAACCTCCAAATAATGAGGGGAAAAATCTGAATGATGAAATGACCAATTTATCTAAATATCTAGAAAGGTGAGAAAAGAATTAGCAAACATCACAAATGTAAAGTATATAGTAAGATTTAAATCCAAACACATCACATAAAAGACATCTAAAACAAAAGAATACAGAAGTCTAGAGGTAGAAGAATGGAAAAAGACATGCTCATGCAAACAGTAATAAAGAGAAAGCTGGAGTTACGCTAATCCCAAACTAGATTCTAATGCAAAAAGTACTACTAGAATAAAAGAGGAACGCTTCATAATGTAAAGTCACTGAGAAGACATCATTATTACGCATCTCTATGCAACCACTAGCACAGCCTCAACTGTGTGAGTTGACAGAAACTACAAGTGGAAATCAAATCTTAATATTTTCATGTACTCTTCCGTAATTGATAGGAGCAAACAAAAGATCACTAAATGATACTTAAGAGCTGAAATATAGGGTTAACAAACATGACTCAATGAAAAAACAAAGAACACTACACACAATAACTACAGAGAAGACAAGACAATAAATAACTGGCCTTCTGTATCCATGGATTCTGCATCTCATCAATCACAAATATATTTAAAAAATTGTACTGAACATGTACAGAATTATTTCCCTTGTCATTATTCCCTATACAATTCAGCACAACTATTTATATAAAATTTACATTGTATTATGTATTATAAGTAATCTAGAGATGGTGAGACTGACAAGGAAAAAGAGAAGGTACAAATAACCTATGTGGGACATGACAACAGAATTCTTTCCTATAGCCATTAAAAGGACAATAGAATACTTATATAACTAACTTTATGCCAGGAAATTTAAATTTTTAGATGAAAAAGATAAATTCTAGGGGGAAATTACCAAAGCAATCACAAGACAAAATCTATATGGGCTTAAAAATGAGAAATGAGCCGGACGCGGTGGCTCAAGCCTGTAATCCCAGCACTTAGGGAGGCTGAGACAGGAGAATCGTGAGTTCAAAGCCAGCCTCAGCAATGGCGAGGCGCTAACCAACTCAGTGAGACCCTGTCTCTACATAAAACAAAAAATAGGGCTGGGATGTGGCTTAGTGGTCGAGTACCCCTGAGTTCAATCCCCAGTACCACAAAAAAAAAAAGAAATGATGGAAATGAACAGATACTTCACAGAAGAAGAAATATAGTTGATCAACAGATACATGAAAAAACATTCAACATTTCTAGCAATTAGAGAAATGCAAAACTATATTGATGTATAAAACGAAACAAAACAAACTACATTGAGAGTCTACCTCACTCCAGTCAGAATGGCAGTCATCAAGAATACAAGCAATAATAAATGTTGGCGAGGATGTGGGGGAAAAGTTACACTCATACATTGCAGGTGGTACTGCAAATTGGTGCAACCAGTCTGGAAAGCAGCTGGGAGATTCCTAAGAAAATTTGGAATGGAAACACCATTTGACCCAGTCATCCCATTCCTAGGTTTATTATACACAAAGGACTTAAAATCACCATACTATAGTGATGCAGCCACAGCAATGTTTATAGCAGCTCAATTCACAACAGCTAAACTATGGAACCAACCAAGATGCCCTTCAAGAGATGAATGGATAAAAAAACTGTAGTATAGGGCTGAGACTGTGGCTCAGTGGTAGAGCACTTGCCTTGTATGCGTGAGGCACTGGGTTCGATCCTCAGCACCACATAAAAATAAATAAATAAAATAAAGATATTTAAAAAAAACCAAACTGTAGTATATATACACAATGGAATATCACTCAGCCTTGAAGAAGAATGAAATCATGGCATTTGCTGGCAAACAGATCAAACTGGAGAATATTGTGCTAAGTAAAATAAGCCAATCCCAAAGAACCAAAGGCCAAATGTTCTCTCTGATGAACCCTTACTGTGGCTGTTAATTCCCCTCTAGATGGAGGGGAAGGGGCATGGGGGCCCGAATGATAGAATGAATTGGACATTATTACCCTATGTTCAGACCTGATTACATGACCTGTGTAACGCTACATCATGTACAACCAGACAAATGAGAAGTTATACTCCATTTATGTATGATGGGTCAAAATGCATTCTTCTGTCATGTATCACTAATTAGAATAAATTTAAAAAATAAAAATAAAAAAATGAGAAATTGTGGGCCTGGGAGTATAGTTCAGTGATAGAGAGCTTGCCTAGCATGTGTGAAGCACTGGGTTCAATCTCTAGCATTGCAAAAAATAAAAATAAAAGACTAAAAGAAGGAGGGCTATCAAATTATAAAAACTTTTCCACAAAGAAAACTCCCATTCCAGATGGTTTCTTTGCTGAATGAACAAACATTTATAAAGAAATAATTCCAATCATACACAAATTCTTCCAGAACAAAAATGAGTGTCCATCCATTTTTTAAGGCCAGCTCAATGCTGGTTTCAAATCCTGACAAGGATAATGTAGGCCCTCTCACACACACATTTCATGACTTAGCCCATTACTTCATTCAGATCTCTCAGCTCAAAAGCTTCTCAAAAAGCCCTTTGCTTACCAGCCTATCTAAACCAATATTCCATGAGACTTTATCCCCTGAACCTATTAATTTCAAAGCTTATGTACTACCTGATATTATTTGTGTGTGTGTGTGGGTACATGTATAATGTTTTTTGACTATATGTTCCCCACTGAGATTTAAGCTCAAAGAGAATACATGCTGTTTTGTTCACTATTCTTGCCACACTACTTGCACATAGCAGACAAAAAATCTGGGTTTTTGCTCGGTTGGTTTTACACTACTGGGGATAACCCAGGGTCTTGCACATGCTAGGCAAGCACTCTACCACTGAACTACAACACCAGCTTCTAAAAATCTTTGTTAAATGAATGACACCTGTGTTCAGCTTTATTGATTGAGAAAATAGAGCCGGTCCTCCATATCTGTGGGCTCTGCACCCTCGGATTCAACCAACAGATTAAAAATATTTGGGGGAAAAATGTGTCTGAACTTAACTTGCACAGCCTTATTCCCCCTCTTGTCATTATTCCTTATAATACAGTTTAATAACTATTTACATAGCATTTACATTGTATTTGGTATATGCTAAGTATCCCTTACCCAAAATGCTTGGGACCAGAAATGTTTGGGATTTTGAATTTTTGAATATTTGCATAAGCACACAGATGGGACCTAAGTTTAAACATGAAATAATTTATGTTTCATATACACCTTACACACAGTCCAAAAGTAATTGTATGCAATATTTTTAGTGCACCTCTTGAGTACAACCTATCACATAAGTTCAAATGTAAACATTCTACTTGCGGTGTCATGTCAGTGCTCAAAAAGCTGTGGACTCTGGAGCATTTCAGATTTTAAATGTTTGTAATAGGGATGCTCAACCTGAATTATAACCAATCTAGAGGTGATTTAAAGTATATGGGAGGGCTGGGGTTATGGCGCAGTGGCAGCGTGCTCGCCTAGCACGCGGGAGGCACTGGGTTCGATCCTCAGCACCACATAAAAAAATAAAGCTATTGTGTCCACCTACAACTAAAAAAAAATAAATAAATATTTTAAAAAAATAAAGTATATGGGAGAATATGTATAGGTCACATGCAAATACTATGCCCTATGATATAAGAGATTTGAGCATCCACAGAGGACTCTGAGGGTGCCAAGGGATGACTCCAATGGCAAAAACACCACTAGAATTCAGAAAGGCTTTCAAATGAATTAATACTCTATTGATCACCAGAATATTACATTTAGGCTTTAGCAGTAGGGGTACAATGTACGTAATTCAGGGTTCAATAACAAATGTTGAAGATAGGGACTACCTTCTATTTCTCCGCTCTCCCACAGCCTTCTTTTTTGTGTTAGGCACAAAATCATTCATTAATTCTTTCTATAAGTGGTCGTACCATAAGTCAGAGTATTTTAGACATTTAGACTTTAAGAACACAAAGATAATTAAGACAAGGTGAATTAATGCATAAGACAAGAAATAACAATACTTATAGTCTATAATAGAGACATAGAATATAAAGTATGGCATGATAGAGGACAATAGGTGTTTAGGAAAGGTTTCAAGAGTGATGATACTGAACAAATACTTGAAAAATCAAATACAAAAAAATATTCATTTTTCTGGATGTGGTAGGATATGCCCATAATCCCAGCTAATTCAGGGGGCTGAGGCAGGAAAACAGCAAGCCACCCTAGGCAACTTTGCAGGATCCTATCTCAAAATCAAATAAAAAAGAGATAGGGGTATAGCTCAGGGGTAGAGTATTTGCCTACAATGCATGAGAGCATGGATTTAATTCCCAGTATTGGGGGGGAAAAGATATTTTAATTTTACTTTGTATATGAAATGAGGGTATTAAGTTTGAAAGTGCTATAGTAATTTGTTATCATGAGAAAGGGTGGCCTGAGAATGAAACCAAAACAAGGGAAATGACAGCAGAACCAATTAGAGAAATTGGGCCAAGTCCTTGATTTCACTGGATTATACCTTAGCTGAAGTTTAACTACAAGGAAGTAACGCTTCCTTTTTTGTTTAAGCCAGTTTGAATTTGGTTTTCTGCAACTTAGAATACAATACAGATGAATCCCAGTGAATTCTTTCAAAAGGCAAAGCATTTGCCTATTTCAGTGTGTAGTGGCATTTTTGAAGAGACAATTCTTTGTTTTGTGGACCACTCCAAATATCACAGGACACTTAGTGTATTTGGCCTGCACTCACTAATTGTCAGTGGACCTGACAATTAATATGGCAACCAAAAATGTTCCCCATATGTCTCTCACTCTCAAGGGGAACCACAAATCTATTTCATAATAGTTGTTATATATCACTGCTTCTCATAGTGGCTCTACTGAGTATGCTTAATGTACTTAACATCAATCTTTCAAGAACCCAAATATTCTATCATTCAAATTTATTATAATTTTACATATTAATCCATTTTTAAACAATCACTTATGATTATCTGAATATTGGCCAAAATCCTTTGTATAGCTTATATCAACTCTTGGGATAAATAGTACTTAAAGTTTACTACTACTGAGAATTATTATTAAAACTGATTTCTCTATACAATACTATAAAGGTAGTCACTGACACTGTTACCTTCTCTTTTGCCTATCTTCTTCCTAGACTGAAATGCTATATATTGGTTTTCCTAGCTTCCCTGTAACCAGGGCATAGGCATGCTAGGATGGATATCTGATACAGACTTTCTGTGGTAGGGTTTCTTGCCTAATTAAGAGATGAGAGGGCAAACTTCCACTTGTCTTTGTTAGCTATCTGAGAACTATGATGTCTGAATAGAAAGAGCCATCTGCACCCATGAAGGGACAGATGGAAAAGATGGAAAACACCTGGATCCTTGATAAATCACTCTTCAGTTAAACTGACTAACCATGGACTCTTCTAACTCTAAACTTCTTTTTAAGTGAAATACTGTTTAAATCACTGTTAGCTGAGTATTCTATAACTTGGGGCATAATATAAGACATATGCAAGATCTGACCACTGACTGACAAGGAAGAACCACTAAGATGACTGCAAGGTTTTTAGACTAGGTGGCTGAGAGAGAGGTGGTTACAAAAGAGAAGTCAGGAAGAAGAGGTTTACACACACATGTAAACACATGAAGTGAGGGCAGGTGTAGGATACAGATCAAAATGATTCAGTTTGGCATGAGTTAGACTTATGGCAGTAAACTTAAAGATTCATGGCAAATGGTACAAGTGGGAAGTAGAGTTACAGAAGTGAAAAACATCCACACAGATGTTTGTCATAAAGACAAAAAGGATATGATCACCAAGACAATACAATGAAAAGCATGCAGATTCTTGAGGATACTTATTACCTTTGCAGGATCCATTCCACCTCTCCTGCATTGTGCTGCACTCCTTATTTTTAGATAGGATTCATTCCACTGGCAAGGGCAGTTAGAATTCCATCCCTCTTAACAAAGATGTTGTTACAGGCTTGGCAGCATGATCTTCTGTTTGTTCAGAGTAGAGCTGAGGATTTGGGGGAAACTAGAAGAGAAGCAGCCTCTCTCCCTTTGAAAGTAAATGAAGAAAGCTATAACATGAACATTGCTGGTGGCCATCTTTTTGAAGTCAGTATGAGCATAAAGCCCAAATGGGAGGACAATATTGAAAAACCAGAGGAGACATGGGACTTTGGCTCCAGTGACATGATCTCTGAACAAACAATACTTCAAGTCATTTCTATTTATGCACTTCCAAATACATGAGCCAATATATTACTTCTGCTCTTAAATCCTGTTTGCAGCCTAACTGATACAGGGAACAACTACGTTTAGGGGTAAAAACAAAGTCAAAAGAGTGTGGGAAATATGAATAAACTTTCAGAGAAAGGGGGAATCAAGAAGTACAAAGTAGGGGCTGGGGTTGTGGCTCAGTGGTGGAGCACTTGCCTTGCATGCATGAGGCACTGGATTCGATCCTCAGCACCACATAAAAATAAATAAAATAAAGACATGTGTCCATCTACAGCTAAAAAAAAGTATTTTTTTTTAAAAAAGAAATACAATGTAGAAGAACCAAAAAAATTAAGTCATCTTATTTCCATAGAATATATTTCACAAATGGTCTAAGGAAATCAAAGATGACAGAAGAAAGGCTGTTGGATTTGGTAGTCAGGAGGCCATAGGTGACTTTTAAAACACCAATTTCAGTGGTGAAATAGTAATGGAAGTCGTGATGAAAAGGAAAGATGAATTTATTAAGAACTCCACAATGTATCAAACTATTGGATGGACATTTAACATGTATTAACTCCTTCCATATTCACTGGGTGAGGTTAAGTACTTTATAAACAGAATAGTTTGAATATTAATATGACCACAGCCACATAACTACTAAGTGGTTTTAACAGCCTTCAAACACAAGATTAAAAGATATATCTGGCTCAAAGTCAATGTTCTTTCCACTAGACCAGGCTCCTGGGATTAAAAAAAAAAATGAGTCTTTAGGGAAAAAAATAAAAATATAGTGGCATAGCAGACTCAAAATTCAGAATGGTTTCCTAGGGTTGAGAAGCATACAGCACTTGCATTTGGCAGCCCTGGCATAAGCATGTACGTAGTCTAGAGAGGGAGAGACTGAAGATGGATAAGAAGTGATAAAGAACAGTTCTACAGAGATGGGAAGAGATGATCATGAATACATCTGGAGGGAGTTGCTGTTGAAAAGAAGAAAAGACATTTCCTCCTCTAAGATATGAATAAACAAGGGGATGATGTTAAGAAAACTGGGTAGAAGATGGTTTTTTCTTAATGCAGGAAGAGATCATGTTATTTGCTTTAAATGAGACAAAATGGAACACAACACTAAAGACAGAGCAGAGTACACAAGCTGGTATCAAAAATTAACAGATATTCTTTATGTAACTGCTTTTTGGCAACCCTCAGGATTTCAGGGATCAAACTGATAAAGATATGAGACTTATTCAGGACTGGGAACTAGAAAGGTTAAATCTACAAAGTGAAGAATTTCATACCATTAATAAAAGCTTGGTAAAAACTGATGATCCCGGTTACATAGGGAGGCAAATGGTATCAACAGTAGGCAAATGGATTGGATGAATAGACAAAGAGGTTTTATAAAGAGTGAAAGAGAAAACAGGTTCTTTAAGAGTGGAATAGAGAGAAGTTTTAATGAGAGTTTGTGGTCAGAGAAGTTTTGACACAGAGCTTCAAATCATTCTGCCAGAAGCAGTCAGCCATTGATTGGAGCTCAGCAGCCCCAACTTTCCTACTATCCCTTCAAAAGAATGCACAAAACTGAGAGACAAGCTCTAAAAACATTTAGTCTTTTTGGCTGTGGAAAAGTGAAGGGTGCCAACAAAGAGATGAACTACAAGAATCAAACAAAAATATTTCATCTTATAAACTGAACAATTCTATCTCTAAAATTTAATTATAAAGGCCTACCCATCTTTTTTTTTGGTACCAGGGATTGAACTCCAGGACCCTCAGCCACTGAGCCACATCCTCACCCCTATTTTGTATTTTCTTTAAAGACAGGGTCTCACTGAGTTGTTTGGTGCATTACTTTTGCTGAAGCTGGCTGTGAACTCCTGATTCTCCTGCCTCAGTCTCCCGCCTCAGCGTCCCCAGCCGCTGGATTACAAAAATGTGCCACCACGCCCAGCATCATTTATATTTTTAATCACACATCTACATTTGGGGGGCTCAATACATAATCTAATTACAGGAAAAGATGAAATAATCAGCCATGGCAACTTCATCTACTACCACTCTTGATTCTACAGTTTGTATTTATAAACTCTGTCAAGATACCACATCATTTATTTAGGACAGTTCTTATATCAATAAATTGTGATGAGCCTTGTCACAGTAATAAAGGAGAGAAGAGACTGGCACAAATCTAAATTTTACAGAAAATATTAAGCACTATAGGAATTGTCAAGCAGTAGCAACAACTGAGAATACAAGCAATTTGAGAAGTTTTGAGCTTAAAAAGTTTTTTTTTCCATTTTAGTCCTTCTAAATATAACAAAGGGCTTGTATAAAACGGGATTCTAAAGCTTCAGTGTGCAATCTAAGCCAACAGTGAATAAAAGAATAAGTCACACATCTTTTCTTGGGTCATTACGTGATATTTTACATTTATAAGGTCTTCTTTTTTAAAAAGAACATAACAAGTACCAGTTCTTTCATTGGCTCTACAAAACCCAGCCCCAAAAGTTCAGAGACCAAAGATTCACTAGGCCGAAAGAGATTAATTATTTAGATGAACAATCACTTGCCAGCACCATTTCCCTATTCTAAGAGTCAGACCCTCCTAAACCATCCCAGTCTCCAGTGAACTTGATTCCCTCAAGGTGAATAGAATTCGCCGGCTAGAATACAAGCCTTTTCCTTGTAACTCCCAATGCCGGGCTTTCGGGTAATCTTCCTAGATAGAGGGCTAAAAACTTTGAAAAGAAGCAATAAGGTGGAAACAAGGAAGATTGGGAAGCGATTGAAACCGGAGGCGAGGGCGGGCGACCCACCCACCTAACGCGAACCAGGCGCAGTTCTCAGGGGCGAAGCTTGCTCAGCAGCCAAGAAAGGTGAGGATGGCAGAGAGCGTCACGACCCTCGCCCACGGTATGAGAATGAAAGACCTGCGAAACCAGCGGCCAAGTGGAGGCCTAAAAGGGGGCGCGGGGTGTGAAGGGGGTGGGACGTGGAGACAAGAGAGCCGCAGAGCCCGCCGAGCCGCAAAGGGTCCGTAGCGCGGACGGGCAAAGTCGAGGGAGCTCTGCTAGGGCGGGAGACGCCAAAGCTCACAGCCTCACTCACCTGCCAGACGCTCGCCCGGCGGCCAGAAGCACGGGCGACGCCTGGGCTCTTCTGCTGGTCACAGCCGCTGCCGCCGCCGGAGCTCCAGGACCCGACAGTCGAGGATGGTACAGAAGCGGGCGAAGCGGCTACGGGACCCGAGCCCGTGGAGGCGTACATAGGGGGCGCTGGGGGCCCGGGAAGGCAACTCCGTGCTTCACCTTCCTCACCGCCAGCCAACAGCGCTTCGCGGGAACAGCATCGCGCCAGCCTCTCCGGTGCTCTCGGGCCTTCGCCCGGAGCTCCCCCCAAGCAGCGGCGGGGTTTCCGGCGGCTACACTCCGCCCCCTCGCTACTTGGCCTTCGCCATCTTGTTAGAGGCGGGAAGAATACAATGCGCACGCGTGAGTGCAGGCGGGCGTCCCGCTGCCCCGGGCCCAGGAGCTGCAGGACCCAGGAGCTGCAGTGCGCAGCCGCATAGGCCGCTGCGCTCTCTCTCATTAACGTCCGGTTTCGCGGCGTTGTCCTTTGCACCGTGACTGCTGGGGAAGCGGACTCCTAGCTTGTTGGACCTGTTCGCCTTTCCAGAAGTGTGCTGCAGCCAAATTAATAGAATCGTCCGCTCACAATGCAGTCAATTATTCTGCAGTCATCTACCGGGCTCCCACCATATACCAAGCCCCGGCTAGCCCCTGATGATATATTGATGAAACCCGGCTCTAGCGCGCCAAAGGGGCGCCTATGCTTAGTGGAGAAGACTGAGATGAACAAGTTCTTGTTTTGAACAAGTTCTTGTTTTGTAGCTGCTCTCAAAAACCCCCTCCCCGTTCTGTTTCAAAACATACCTTTTCCAGAAGTCCTCCCGGCTTGTCTCGTTTTGATCAGTGCTTTACCTTGCATTACCTTTCCAGCTTAATTTCATTCGGCGTTAACAATGTCATGAGGGTTTCTATTACTACTAGATACCTGTTCCAGGCTCTAGGTTTACAGCAATAAGGAAAATAAATGCATGGAATACATGAATATTGAGAAAGTCCTAGGGCAGAGTCAGAGGGCACAGCAAAACAGGCCTAATTTGGGAATGAGTCTGATGTGTAAGGGGGACAAAAAAGTAGACCATGTGGACATTGCCTGGAGGTATGGTCAGGAGGAAGCAGGGACCAAATCAAGTAGGGCCTTGCGGCCATGGTAAGAAGTTGGGATTTTTAATTACAAGTGTGTCCTCTAACTTGTCGCTGTCCTCTACTACTTTTCAATCATTTCTAGTTCCTAAATTACTCTGCACATTCATTTGACTTCTCAGAAGACTTTTTTTTTCGTTTAACCTGTCATCTTTTAGATTTCAGTTTCAATGTCACTTCAGAAACACTAGTATTCCTAAGTAAATATCCCTCCTATCTTCCCTATTATTCTCCATCACCATATTTCTTCCATGGCACTCAATATGTTTTTAAATTATATACTTAATGTTTCTTTACTGTCTACCCACTAAATGGTGAACTCATTAAGAGGAGAAGATGTTTTGTTCACCAGTGAATACTCAATGCCTAGCACCATGCCTGGTATTGGTGGTCAGTTAATAAATGTCTGTTGAATTAATGAATGTAAAAGTTTGTCAGTATCTAAGTAGTGGTGTGCTACATTCGCTTTCACTTTGTTTTTAAAATTAGTCACTTCTATTTGTGTCTTGAATACATTTTAAATAGAAACATGAGAGACAAAAAGAATGGGGTAGAGAAGGGTGGGTGAGGCAGTGGGCAGAAATTATATTGCATATGTTTGCAGGAGTGGGAAAAAGAAAGCTTTAAGTTAATGGTACATCTATCACATGTACTATGCACTGTGTTAGATACTTAATCCTCACAGCCCTGCTAGTTTTAATTTGTTTCTACAAGAGAAATATAATTTTTATATTCAATAAATAAGAGTAATGTGTAATACTTCTTGCCTTATTTTCACAAAATAAATTTTGTTTTTAACAGAAATATGATAGGACTATTGATAAAGGACTTTCAGACAGTTCCATTTTCTGACAACATGGAGTGGATAAATACCAGATACACCCTAATGCTTTAAACAATTTTTAAAAAATGACAAAATATGTCAGTGTTTTTGAAGAAGTGGACAACTGTCAATGAAGAATAGTGACAGAGACAGGAACACATGCCTTGGGTTTCTCTCACTCTTTTACTCTGAGGGAAGCCAGCTAACATGTTGTGAACTGCCCTACCAAGAGGCCCACATGGTATTGAACTGAGCGAGGCCTCTGCCCAAAAGCCTTTGAGGAACTGAGGTTCTTAGCGTAACAGCTCATCAGGATCTGAATCCTGCCAATAATCTCATGTGGGAGCTGAGAAGTGGATTTCCCCAGTCAAGGCTTCAGATAATATCACAGCCTTAGCTGGCAACTCATGTCAACTTTAGCCAGCTAAATTTTGGCATAATTTTACAGAAATAGATTAATAGTGGAAGGCAGTCATGAGGCGGTATGAATTCCATTTCCAATCAAAGTGGTCATAGAAAAGGCTTGAAGATCTTCTATCATGAAATCAATTACACATTTTCTTCTTTCTCTTAAGCCTGTATCAATTTTTTTTTTTTTTTTTTTTGGTACTGGTGATCAAACCCAGGGCTTCACACATGCTAAGTATATGCTGTATCACTGAGCTACACCCCCTCCCAGCCCATATCAGCTTTTCATTCATAATACCATAAATCACCTTTATTTATTTGTTTTTGGTCCTGGGGATTGAACCCAGGGGTGCTTAACCACTGAGCCACATCTCCATCAGTTTTTATTTTTTATTTTGACACAGAGCCTCACTAAATTACCTAGGACCTCACTAAGTTGCCAAGGCTGGCTTTGAACTTGCAATCCTCCTACCTCAGCCTCCCAAGTCACTGGGTTTATGGGCATGCACCACTGCATACGGCAAATTGCCCTTTTAAAAATTCTACCTATTTCTTAAAGTTTCGCAACTGAATTTAATAAAGTAAGCAGCCAGAGATGCTGTGCTTTTTTATTTAATGACAGGAAAGAAAGAAAAAAAAAGTGAGAAGAAGGAGGACAAGGAAAAGAGAAGAGAAGAGAGGAGACGAGACACTACCTGTATAGAAATTGATAATTAGCCACATCCAATTTCTGGATATCTGACTTTAAGTGAAATTGAATATAGTGATATTTATTTCTCTTGACTTTCTCTTACTGAAAATGCTATTTATTCTTCTAGTATTTAAAGGAACAATACCAATGCAGTTTGAATATCAAGTTACTGAAGGTTTGTCTCAAATTTTATTTTCTATTATTTCTTATACATTAAGACTAATGTATATATAGTAACAAATTTAGAAATTCCGGAAAATCACCAAGAAAAAACTCACCATTTAAGACAATTGTTAACATTTTGATTAGTGCTATTTCAGATTTACTTTAAAAATAATTTTACGATATTTTTTCCTCAATAAATCATCTTTAAAGAATAGAATCTTAATGAATGAAACTTAATGAAGAAAATCAAACTATTTTATTAAAATTTACTTCTCGTTCCTCATACAATTTATGGTTTCGCTGATGACATCAACAGTTCAGCCCTAACAACCAGTCTGAATAACTCAGGGGAACATCCTACAAGACAAAGCAGTCCCAGCAGCATGTTGAGAGTAATGGGATTCAAGGGAAACAACATATGTTTGCACCCCCTTTCCCTTCCTGCTACTACTGCTACCCTAGAATTTGTGGTGAAGGAGGGGTCCATAGACTTGTACCAGGTTCTTTAGTGGGCTGAAGCTATCTCAAAGAGGTAGGAGTCTATTGTGAAATGTCAGAAATTTTTTGAGTTGACTATTAAACCATTACTAAAAATTAAATGATATAAAATTATAATCCAATGTTATATCAAAAAGGTAATAAGTACTCAAAACATATCATTTTAAAAAATTTTATTGCATTTTGCTATTGCTTGTGTTCCTGATGTTTTTCCATCTGTTGCATCTGTATGGTAGTAATACTGTGAAGTGTGCTGGGGCTCATCTTTTCATAACTGTATTCAGTGATATCACATTGATAGTTTGAAACTGGCCAGAGTGACAGTATTTACACCAGGGAAATCAACAAATTCTCCAAATTTGCACTTGACTTATTGTTTTCTTAATTGTCTAGTGATGGAGAAAATGTTAATACTGTAGATTAAACTTAAAAGTGTGTCACATCTATAGATGTTACACTGTGAGTAGTGCAAAGATTGAGGCAATATTCTTCTGGTATTCAAACATTATCAAATTCATTCAAATCACTCACATCATTGCCAAATGAGTGAAACTCCAATACATATCTTTGTTGTTTCATTTTTATTTTACTCATTAAAGTCAGTGAAAATAACAGCCAAGATTCTTGCTGAAACTATACTTTTTATTTACAACCTATCATTATAGGTTGGTCACAGTTACAAAAAGCTCAGCAAAAATCAATGAAACATTCTATGAGAATCAATTGAAATTCACATGAAAAAATATTGTATATTTTACTATTTATAAACTATGTACTATAGATTTGTGTGTGTGTGTGTGTGTGTGTGCACGCATTTCAGAGAGCTGGTTGTTAATCATTTGTATGTTAATCAATATGCTATGGATCAGGAGTAAATGCTTCCTCTTGCCCTACTTGCCATAATTCCTAGCTAATCCCTTTCAGCTAAGCATGTGCAGATGAATAAATAGGGAAGAGAACTGATAGAAAAATAAGAAATTTTGGGGAAAAGCAAAAGAATATAGAAAGAAAGGAAAAGGAAAAGAAAGTTCTCCAGACCTGTTTTATGTATCCTATCTTCCTTCTGTCTTTTACAATCAACTGGCAGCTACCTATGAGAGGGGAAAATCATTGCCCAACATTTTAGTACTTTGGGGTTCACAAATATGTCAGAGATTAGCTGGTGTTTCTGCTTGTAGGGGAGCTAAGAAGCCAGCACCGTCTACTAACAGTGACCATGCTGACTTCGTGTCAGTTTTTGGGGGGATTTTACTTGGTTTTGTTTTGAAGATTAAAAAATTAAGATATAACTTCCATGGTAAAATCTGCAATTTTAGAGTACAGTTCTATGAGCTTTGACAGAGGTATATAGTCATGTAACTATCACCACAATCAAGATAAAAAACAATTGCACCGGGCTGGGGTTATGGCACGGTGGTAGCGTGCTCGCCTAGCACGCGGGAGGCACTGAGTTTGATCCTCAGCACCACATAAAAATAAAATAAAGCTATTGTGTCCACCTACAACTAAAAAATAAGTATTAAAAAAAAAAAACAATTGCACCATCCCCAAAGGTTCACATGTGCCTAAGGTTTAATTCCTCTCCCCATCTCCAGCTGCTGATAATCACTGCTTACTTTTCTGTCCCTCTCATTTTTTTTCAGAATGTCATATAAAAGGAATTATGTAGGATGTAGTCTTTTGAATCTAGCTTCTTTCACTTAGCATAGGGCATTAGAGCTTCTCCCACACTATTGCCTGCATTAATAATTCATTTCTTTTTACTGCATTATATGAATATATACCACAGTTTGTTATCCTTTCACTGATGGAAAAACATTCAGATTATTTTCAGTGTGAGGTAATAGTGAATAAGTTGACTATAAACATTTGTGTATAGAGTTTTATTTCTTTTGAGTAAAAACTTCCAAGAATGAGATTTTAGGGTTAATGGTAAGTGTATGTTTGATTTTATAGGAAAACTGCCATTGATGCAAATTAATCAAAATAATGCTGAGCATTTTTTCGTGTACTTCTTTGCCACCTATGTATTTTTTTGTTGAAGTTTCTGTTCAAATTATTTTGCCTGTTTTTAAATGGAATTTTGAGTTTAAAGATTTTTTTTGGTACCGGGGATTGAACTCAGGGGTATTCGACCACTGAGCCACATCCCCAGCCCTATTTTGTGTTTTATGTAGAGACAGGGTCTCACTGAGTTGCTTAGCACCTCACTGTTGCTGAGGCTGGCTTTGAACTTGCGATTCTTCTGTCTCAGCCTCCCTAAGTGCTGAGATTACAGGCTTGCGCCACTGCGCCCGGCTTAAAGATTTTTTTAATGTATTCTGGATATGTCTTTTTAATGGATATGCATTTTAGAAACCTTTTCTCCCTGTCTATACTTTGTTTATACTTTGTATTTTTATTTTAACAATGCCTTTTGAAGAGTAGAAGTTTTAAATTTTTATGAAGTCCAGGTTTTTTCTTTCATGCATCATGGAATATTATGGATCCATATTATGGATCATATGAATTCTTTGCCTAACTCAAGGTCACAAAGTTTTCTTCTATGATTTCTTTGATAAGTTTTAGAGTTGCAGAGTATACATTTATGCGTATCATTTACACTTACATTAATTTTTGTATATAGTACAATAAAAGGACACCTTTAATTTTTTTGTTTTTTGGTACTGGAGATTGAACTCAGAGCTCTCAACCACTGATCCACATCCCCAACCCTATTTTGTGTTTTATTTAGAGACAGGGCCTCACTGAGTTGCTTAGCGCCTCACTTTTGCTGAGGATAGCTTTGAACTCGCGATTCTCCTGTCTCAGCCTCCCAAAGTGCTGGGTTTACAGGCATGCGCCACCATGCCTGGCTCACCCTTCATTTTTTTTCTTCAACAAACTGATTTTTAAAAAAAAAAATTTAAGGCCAACTTGAATATAATATATACATCTAAGGATACAGATAAAACAGTCAAATGCCTCTTTTTAAATTTTTTGTTATGATTGATAATTATTTATCAAAACCTCATTATATAAAATAATATATATATTTAGGAACATTGCAGAGTTTTTTTTTTTCCTCACATGTATCTTTGATATTAGAATCTTTGGACCGTTGCCTGTGTCATCTAACCCAGTTTTTATGGAGCACATCAACTTTGCTGTGTCCAATGCCCATTATTTGAAATACAGCACTTTTTGAATCTCTTAATGAAGCTATCTTCAGAAATTTTATCACAATCCACAAGTACCTGTTTGCACATATTAGTTGGCATTTTTATTCATTCTGAACCTATACACTTATGATTTCTACTTCATAATTATTTACAATGTTGTTGCTATTGTTTTAAAAATGAACACACTTTGGAATTACACTGTGCCTTTTTCAGTCTCCATCAAGGAGGATGGGAGGAGAAAAGAGGAAAATGAGGCTATAAAAACCCTAAGACTTGGGGCTGGGGTTGTGGTTCAGCAGTAGAGTGCTCATCTAGCACGTTTGAGGCACTGGTTTCAATCCTCAGCACCACATAAAAATAAATAAATAAATAGTTAAATAAAGAAATAAATACCTAAATAAAAGTATTATGTCCATCTACAACTAAAATATATTAAAAGAACAAACCCCTAAGACTCAAAAGTGCAGGGGATGGTGCAAAAGGGAATTGAAAGATAAGGATTGATAGAGGTAGTTTGGATTAGGCAGAGGGAAGTAAAGGGAGGGGAGGGGGCATGGGGGTAGGAAAGAGGGTGGAATGCCTCAAACATTATTAGCTTATGTATATATATATATATATGATTACATGATCAGTGTACTTCTACAATGTGTACAACTACAACAATGAGAAGTTACACTACATTTATGTATGGTATGTCAACATGCATTCTGTTGTCATGTATAACTGAAAAAATAAAAATTAAGGAGTAAAAAAAAAAAAGAAATATAAGGATTGATAAATGGGATTGAGTCCACTCCAGGAATGCCTTCTTGGGGCAGGAGAATGAGCCCTGAAGGTTGAATAAATCATGATTGGCCGCCTGATGACCACAGTTTGAGATTCTAGTCCCCAAAGCCCCCAGAATTGTTTTATTGCTTAATGAGACAGAGTTGGATTAGATATTTCACCAGTATCCCTGTATTCCCTTGAACTGGGTCTATACAATATTTTACTATATTGATCATCTGTAAATCATTGACTTTACTTCTGCCCTCTGGCTTGGAAACCTTCTAATAGCTTTTTGACATTCAAAGCAGGGAGTGTTTCCCCTTTGCTTATGTCTGTATGGAAGGCAAGTTAGTATCTCTTTTAATGTTCCTGGTCAGGAAGTGTTCTTTGTAGTCTAAATTACACTTTGCCTTCTGAGGTCCTTTTTACTTCAGTTTGGAAGATATCCTTTGCAGAAGAGCTCAACTGCTATGGGTTCCCCTCAGCCTCTTCTACCCTGTTCCATCTTACCTGTGTCTTATATAAAATTGTGTGTGTGTGTGTGTGTGTGTGTATGTGTATGTGTATGTTGAGATGGATAAGAAGCTGGTGTGAATATTTGCATTTGGAGATATGTATTGGAGTCCAATCAGAAGACAGACACCACATAGTAATTTGCAGAGCAAAAGTTGAAATAAAGACTCATTAACTATAATAAGGGATTACAATAACATAAGATTGGCTACTCAAGGGTAAAAGTAACTCAAGAATAGAGCAATAGCTCATATAAAGAACAGCTGTGATTCAAGGGCTGAGACAGGGCACCCAAGGAAATCATCTGCATAACATCATGCAGCACTGGAGAGGAGAGGTGGGCACTTGAAAGGAGGCACTCCAGAGGAGGGGCATTTGCAGCAACTGGTGCCTCTGGCTGTGGAGAACAGAGATATTTCATTGGTCTCCACTGAGGTCCAAGATGACTGAAGCTGGTTGCCCCGGACATCACTCCCAAGAAAGAGTTTGTGGTGACACCTGAGGGTCTTCCAGACCAAGGCTGGTATTCCTCCAGTATAGGCAATTTATTCTCTGTTGAGGAAAGGGGATCTTCTTAGCCTCAATGTGTCCTGTCCCCAACACCAGCTACTCCTTCCTCAAAGCATCCTGGCTTCGTTTCCAATCTTGATTTTCTTCTTGAGAGACACCTCCTATTTGCTTCAGACTGATGGATTAGAGTGGTAAAATTATCAGTATCAGAGAGGTGTATATCGCTGCTCCCTTATGCATAGAAAAGAAGTGAGGGCAGCAAGAATAAACAGCATGAATCACCAAATGCTAAAAAACAACAACAACAACAGAAAAAGGATAGATTTTGAAGGTTTAAAGTAATCTATAAGCTCAACTGAGAAAATACTAAATTTTCTTAGGGATAATGTTAAAATATAGAATTTAGTTATTATTATGAGGAAGAATAACAGTACTGTAAATTAAAGCACTGACCACACTAGATCTTTGTTTTCTTTGTAAGATTCCTCTAAAGTCTATTTGTTGCCTACATTTGAAGGACTAGTTACAAAGTTACTTGGTTTTTGTTGTTTTCTGGTGCTGAGGATTGAATCCAGAACCTCAGGAATGCTAAGCATGTGTTCTACCACAGAACTGCATCCCCAGGCCCTGTTGCTTGGTTTTGAAATTAAGAGTACTAAAATACTTTTTAAATCTCTCCAAATCCTAGGTAAGAGGTTAAAGTCAGAGAAAAGGACTTGGCAAGAGAATGAGGAAAGCAAGAATTTAGCTGAGAATATTTGTATTACTTCTGTGTCCATCTACCAATGTAGTTTCAAACACCTCTGCCTTTTGTCTGTAGCAGATTGAGACTCTTAGAGGCAGAGGGACCTCTGAACCTCTTCTCTGGAGCTCTGGAAGGAAACAAACCACCCATCAAGGTGTTCCTTGCCAACACTGAGTACAAATGGAAAGTTAAATAGAAAGAAAGCTGGAGACATGCTCACAACCTGAACATGAAGGAAGGACACTGTGCTTTCCAATAGACCCAGCAGCTGGCATGACTGGAACCATCTCAGATTGGGACATAGTGGCTACCAGTCTCTAGGGTGAGCAGCCCAAAGGGTCAGTAGGAGGTTAAATCTTCAAGTTTCACTTGAGCCAGGAGGGGGTAAAAGGAGTTGGAGGTGGTGGGTCTTTATTACATTGAGACAAGAAACTGTAGGTTATTCAGCTGTATTAACTTTAAAGCAAAGACAGAAGCACTTGGGGGCACTGCCAGACATGTCCCTTGTTTTTTCCCTTGCATCCAAATACATCTTGAGGAGGGAAGAGAAGAAGAGAATCCCTGAGAGTAGAGGACAGCTCTTGTATTGAATTTGAGCTCTAAGTGGGCTGAATTTAAATCCTTAATTTGACTGAATATTTAAGGACTAACTTTGAAACTGCAATGATATAGTTACCTTGAGATTGACAAGACTTGAGTTTCCTCCTGTCATTGAAAGTGGGGAATTTAGAGTTAAATTGGATTCCATTATAGAGAAATAAACTAAAATATGTTTCTTTCTACCTGAGTTGTAGATTGTGAATTTTAAATTCATTACACTATCCTATTCTCCCTTTGAAGTCTTAAATCATTTGAGTGGTATGCAGAGCAGTGCAACTCGGGTGGGAGTCAATTCAGTACTACAGTATGGGCAGTGTCTGTGGAGTTCTGGAGCCCACGCTTGGTGCCCCCAGGTGGATTCCTCCATCTGAGCATCTGGCTTGGAGGCTGCAGCACTGTTCAACTTCACTAGGCTGACAACAGCCCAGTGATGACCCGGCTTATTCAGAGACCAGGACACGTTGTCCATCCCATTAATTATGTTCATATGACAAAAAAAACACATTTATTAAGTGCTTATGATATGCTAAATGCTATCCTGTAAATAACATGTTGGATTGGAAAATAGGAGCATATTTCACTGAGGGATACGAGATAAGCTCAACTGACAAATGCATCCTGATAAAAGCATTTGCCAAATAATCTAGGCCAAATCTCTCAAATAATAGATTCTTTCTCCCTCCCCTTTGATGACTGAGAGGACCAAATGATAAAGGGTAGCAAAGAGGCAGTATGCAAGGCTAGGGGCAAGAGCAAAGAAATGAGAAGAGTTGATGGTATCGAAGCAGGAATGAGATCATCATGATGATAGAACAGAAGTTGTGCAAACATTAGCTGACTGTCTGAGGGAAGCTTGTTGTCTAAGACTTCCCTTCTCCATCCAGTTTCTTCTTTTACCTTTAGTCAAAGTTCACATTGTTGCCAATGAGAAGTCTCCTGTGATCTGAGACCTTCTCATTTGACTCCTGGGAAAGTGCAATGCGGGTAAAAGCCCTGGTGTTATTGTGGGAGAGAGTGGTTTGCAGGCCTAAGAGGGTGGTGGTGTTAGTATGGTCCACTATCCTGAAGAAGAGGGAGCTGTGAGCTGGTGGTTGATGGATCTGAAAGTCAGAGAGATGACAAGAAAGACCTTATTTACTCTACTGGCAGGAATATAGGCTTTAAGAAAATTATTATTTTAGGTAGAAGAGTGTTCTATCCCAGGGAACTGTCTTTCCTTCCATATTAATTCCCCACTCCCAACACACACACACACACACACACACACACACACACACTGTTACCAATTTAATATTCCAAGCAGGGAAAAAGGTCATTTACCTTCATAAGAATACTTTATGCTGGGACATGCAATGGAGGCTACTTTAAAATATGATAGTATGTTCTCTTCATTTACATATCATTTCATTTTCCAAGTAATAATAGATGTTTTCAAGTAGAATTTGGCCTCATCCTTTAAAATGCACCTGCAGCTGGGCAATAGGTAGGTACAAAGGCAAGTATGTACTCGTTCTGAAATTGATTCTATTTTTATTTATTTATTTATTAGATGTTTTACTTTTAAAAATCCTCATCATAGGCTGGAGATACAGCTCAGTGGTAGAGTGCTTGACTAGCATGTGGGAAGCCATGAGTCCAATCCCTGGTACTGTTAAAAAAATGCTTATTGTAACTTACTACTAGTGTTTCAAATCCCTCTACTGACCCATGCTGTCTCAGTAAAGCATTGATATCATAGCATTAAATTTCTATGGTAGCTAATATCATAAACATCAGACTATGGCTTTGTTCCAAAATGTAGCAGATGGGAGACAGAGATGAGAAAAACAAAGCTTTCTTTAAAACATGGTATTTTAAAAACAGTTATTAAAATAGTGAAAAGCTTCAAAGTAATTTGTGTAGCATTTACCTAATTTCCTACTTCTAAGAAATGTGCTTAGGGACAAATTTTTACTTCACAAATTAAAGTATAAGATTTTGGCAAGATCTCACCATGAGGATCTGTCTGATGCAGTTTCTAGGTTCGTTGCTCAAGAATCCTAACACAGGGCTGGGATTGTGGCTCAGTGGTGGAGCGCTTGCCTCACATGCGTGAGGCACTGGGTTCGATCCTTAGCACCACATAAAAATAAATAAAGATATTGTGTCCATCTACAATTAAAAAAAAAAAGAATCCTAACACATACCTGCTTTTTAGGTGCTAAACAAAGATGACCCTGCAATCATCTTTACTGAGAGGACAAAATGACCCCTTTGGAACCAGAATTTAATCTGTTTGTAATCTGTTAGAGACATGTGATGCCCAGCATTTTTTCTTGCTGGCAGGAAGCAAAAAAGACCAGGAGAGGGGAAGAGTAAAACAGCAAATTTTGATAATGGGAATTTAGGAGATGTGGCTACATTGAGTATGGAGTTTCTCACTCTCTGGGCTTTCTGAAACAAACACAAGCAGCTGGATCTTGGAAGGATACTTGTTCTGGATGAAAAGCTTGAGGGGGAGAGTAACAGAAAGATACTGAGTGTTTAGTACCTTAGTTCTGCCTCTAGCTTCTCAGCTGAACAATTTTCTTTTGGACTTTTAGGACCAAAAAACTCTGGGAACCTTAAGCATTTATGTGGGGACCCAGAGAGCTCACCACCCAGAGCAGCATTTGGCTACAACTAACAGAGTTTTGACTAGATCAAACTGATTCTGAATATTGAAGCAAAAGGTCTAAGTAATTCTACCAAAATGTGCTTTTGTTCAAATATACCTATGGCTGATACAAAATGATCTTTTGGCTTTTTAGGCTTTTTGGATAACAATAAAAGTTATTTACATCATTTTGTAATTATAGATGATAGTTTATATGTATGTATTTATATACATGTGGGTATATATATATATGAAAAAGTATATTAATGTAGGTGAACTATTGGAATACATTTTCCCACAGTGTTTACTAGGGACAGATAACAATGTTTAAAAAATTCTTTTTTAATAACCTCTGTAAAGCAGTCTAGAATTGAGCCATAAGCAGACCAGTGGAGAATAGAAATTTCAGAAACAGGCCAAGGTACATATTAAGGGATGGAGATGGCATAACAAATTGCTGGGGCAAAGATAGACTTTTTAATAAATGATGTTGAGATAGTGGGCTATCCATTTTGGAAAATGTAAAGATATGAATCTTTGATATGATATATCATGTATAAAGGGGAAAAAATCTCCAAAGGCATTAGTGACCAAAAAATATAAAAACTACATACAAATAGTAAAATGAAACAGATGTATGTTTCTCAATAATGGAATAGAAAAGGCTTCTAAATATGAGTCCAAATCCAGATGTAATATTTAAAAATTGGTAGTCTACTACATTAAAAAAAGCCAATACCTTTTCCCATGGCAGAAACAGAAAAAGGCACATCTTAAAAGGCACAAATGAT